>JBCFYV010001715.1:0-49484 GCA_039000515.1 Timema cristinae
TTCTTAAGGGGGCCCCCCCTCCCCTGCATGGCCTTCCTGCGTCATTTCTCTGCCCCCTCTGATAAAAAAACCCGACTATGCCAAAGGGGAAAATTGGCATTGGATCAGAAAGTAAAAATAAGGGGCTCACCTGTGTACATCCTACACAGTACCTCCATAGGGCCCCAGGTACGGGTCAATCGGATGCCAAAATTTAAAAAATAAAAGATTTGCCCCCAAAAACCCTCCCAAAACGCCAGTTCCCAGCCCCACAAAACTTTTCCCATTGGTTAAAAACAAACGGGGGTAATTTTAATCACGGAAAATATCCCTTTTAAAGATAACAATTGCACTCTTTGGGCACCCTCTCCATTTTGTGACTTTTCCCCTAGTAACCACTGGCATTTTGGGGAAAATTTTTTCCTCTTAAGGTGTAGGGTCTTGTATACATACGACATCGAGCTTCATTTCCTCCGCCAGTTTTACAAATCTCTTTAAAACAGGGGGTCACACTCCTCATGGGGCTTTGGGTTTTTGGGGCCCCCTTTTTTAATTTAAAAACCCAAAAACCTTTAACGGATTATGTGTAGCAATAGCACGCGGGCCACCCCACCCTGGGATCAAAATTTTTTACGACCGTGAGCTACCACAAAACTGCTGGTACGTTTGCCCCAAATTGAACCCCCCCCCTTTCTCCCCCTTTTGAATATTTGTTTTTTTGAGACCCCAAGCTGACAAACCTCCGTTGGGAAAGGTTCATTGATTTTAGTTAAATTTCCTGTCCAAGATTCAGGAGAAGGGAACATGACACTCCCCCCCCCTCGCTCATCCCCCAGTCTAAACTACGTCAAATTGAAAATCCTGAAACCTTTTTCCCAAAATTTTTCTGGCCCCCCTCACCCGCCCGGCCCCCTCACAGGGCCGCAAAAAATTAAAAAAGGGGCGGAAACAGGAAAAGGCCCGCCCCACCCCTGTCTTTTGTGAAAATCCGGGAAAATACTGAGGCCGCACCCCCGCTTCCGGGTTATGCCTCGAGACGATGCCAATGGAAACCTTGGGGGCCGTCAGCCCATTTATCCTCAAAAAAGCGATAAATGATGCTCCCAAAATCAAAACTTTTTCAAATAAGAAAATTGAGTAAAAGGCATTTTTTTTGGGGTCCAGACTGCGCCCGGGACGCCCAGTCGTCACATATTTTGGCTAAAAAATGAAAAAACTTGGGTTTTTTAAACGGCTTATTTTCCGGGTGAAGGGGGAAAAACCCCGGGGGGTTTCCCTTTCAAAGTTTGCAAGGGAGTAAATCACTTTGACCTTGACTGCGTGAGCTTTTAGGGATACTGGGGAGGAGTTTTCCCCCCCCCCCAGCCTCTCCCCCAAAAATGTACCGGGGATTGTCAAAAAAAAAGAAAAAGGAAAAAAAAAAAACGGGTACGTATAAAAACCCCAAATTTTTCAACTTCTACCCTTTTCCCAGGGGGTCCGAGGAGGTTTTCACCTCAGGGTCCCGGGTTTTAAAATCCCTAAAAAACTCGGGGGGCTATTTTTTAGTGCCCGGAATTTTGGGCATACGAAGCCGCGGGAAGCCAACCAATGTTGATTGGGGACAGGAGGCCACGAAACACCACGTGAAATACCCTAAAATTCTGCCCCCCCAAATTTTTAAGGGGCCCCCCAATTTCCGCCCGGGGGCTTCGGCATGGGCCAAAAAAGGAAGGTAGAGAAAAAAAGTCCTGGAAATTTTAAACCGAAAAAAAAAAATCCTTTTTGCCCAGGCCCCCGCAAGGAATAACGCATCTAGTCAAGGGCTCCCCGGGGGTTTTTCCCGGGCATCATACAGCCAATTGGCCCCGTCAGAAACCCCTCCCCTGTTTTCCCCAACCTTTCCCATTTTCGCAGTTAATTTTTGCTAAAAGGACGGGCCATTTCCTTCGGGGGGGCCCCCGGTGCCATTACTTTTTGCTCCCCAAGAAAAAAAACCCGTAAAAAATTGGGAAAAAACGCGCCAACCCAAGGTGTCGCCGTTTTTTTTCACCCGGTGCAAAAAATTTCCACCTAAGTCGGGACTTTCCCCCCCCCCGTCCCCCCGGGGAGCCCCCTTGGGGAAAAACCCTCGAAAATATCCCGGGGAAAAACCCCCCCGACCCTCCTAAGGGGAAATAAATTACGTCGGGGCCCGGGGTTTGAAAACGGGTCATTTCCCGCCTCGGGGGCCTTGAAGAAGGACCCGCGAGAGACCGCCCCAAAAAATATATAAAAAAAACGTCGAAGGCCATAACCCAAACCTTTGCGAAAGGAAAAACCCACTACCCAAATCCCCCTTTAAAAAAAACCCAAAAATAAAAAAGAAGCGGAAAAGGGCCCCGGGGAGATGGGGGGAAAAGGGAAAAAGGGACATAAAAAAAAAGGGAATTAACAATTTTTATTTTTTTTAAAAGATAGCGTCATGGAAATTTCGAGAAAAAATTTAAATTTTTAAAATTAAAAAAAAATGTCGCTTCTACAAAGGAATTGTAGGGATTTCTATACTCTTTTTGAGGAAAATAAACAAACAATTTCTTCCCCGCATCCTTCCCCTTGTGTTTTTCAGGGGAAAACACTTTTTTGTCCTATGACAACCCCATACTTCGTTTGTAAAACCCCCCCAATCTTTTCCCCTTTTATCAGGCTAGCGGAGGGTTTTGGCTTTTATTTCCCCCCTAACAATATATACCATAAGAAAAATTAAATATCGTTTCTGATTTTTCCGTCCCCAGTCGGGCCCCCTTGCTTTTGGGGATGACAGTATGCTGCATATACCCTTCCCCGCCAGTTTGAACTATTTTGAAGAGGAGCCTAGAGGGGAAAATTTCCCGCCCCCTATATCACTTTTGGGGAATTTTAAAACAGCATAAACCGGTGTTTTGGGGTCTAATTTTTACCGATGCCCGCGGGGGGAAGGGGAGAGGATAATTTTCCCTTTTCCCCTTTTTGGGAAAAAACCCGGGGTTAATAAACACCGTGACCCAAGACACACTTTTTTCCACTTTTTTTGGTGTTCCTTGGGCCCCGACCTAAATTTATGAGCCCAGGGGGTCGCTGATCTCCCCTTTGTGATGTCCATGCGGACCTAAGTGGGAAAAAGATCACTTTCCCCCAAATTTTATTACCCCCCAAAATCCAAGTCGCCCAAATAAAAAAGCAAAGGGTACCCCAAATGGGTGTTAAACCTTTTCCGAAGGGGGTAAATTCCGGGGAGATCCCCCATATTTCAAAGAATTCCCTTTTCCTGACGTCCCATGTTAAGACTGGGTTTTTTTACTTCGAAAGGTCATCCCAAAGGGGGTGAGGGCCCTTCCCTCCCTAAATCCCCCGGCCCACCGGGCCCTTTCCCAAAGCTGGGACGAGGATATCGGTCCCGGGTATACTGACCCGTCGAATGGGCCCTTACGGGGGCCCCCTTTTTATCCCCATTTTACCCCTTTGGGGAATCTTGAGGTTTTTCCGGATTCTAAGTGCTTTTTGAGCCGGGCCCTTTTTTTCGTGAAAGTAGAAAAGAGTTTTGGAGAAAGTTTATTTCTAACCCCCTTTTTAAAATCCCCCTCCCCACAAAAAAAAGGTTTTGGACAAAATCCGAAATTTTTTAAAAAAGCAAAAAATTCCAATAAAAATACCTGCCCTCATGTCTAAACCGTTCCCCGTTTTTTCCCCCCCCCCTGTGGAGGTCGTTAAAGATTGGAATCCGGAAAAAAGTTTGCCACTTTTTTTAAAGGGGACTGGGGAGCTTTCACTAACGAGTTCCCCAGTTATAAGCGGGTCACGAGGGCTGCCCAAAAAATTTGGGCCCCCGAGTCGGGGGGATTATTTTTAACTCCACTTTTCCCAAAAAATGAACTGAACTGCGCCCCTGTCCCCCGGCCGGGGGGCACCCCCTTTGGGTCCAGATTCAAATTTATTTTTGTAAGTTGGGGTTTTAAATTCCCTCCCGGAAAAGGCTTTTCTTTTAGATCAAAAAAAGGTTTTGGGAAATCCCCCTTTATTTCCCCCTCGGGAAAGGAGGCAAAACAATTGTTTTATAAAACCCCAAAAAAAAAAAGGGGCAAAAGTAAATTAAGCCAACTAGCTTAGCCCCATAACTTTAATATTTGTGTATTAAAAACTGGAAAAAAAAAATTAATAAGCGACTTTATTGTATTTAAAACCCCGCAATCCTTTTTAAAATTTTTTAATGGGGTTTCGATGTAACCCGATACATGGCAGATCACCTTTCCTGACGTTTTTCTTATAAGCAAATTTTCGGGTTGTTTTCTTCGTCTGGATAAATTGACGCCCCCCCCCCCCCCCTGCGGGCGGGGTTTAAATATTTCCGCGAAAACCCCTGCTTGTCGTAAGAAGGACTAAAAGGGGAGGCTTCTGTGCGGGCCTACTCGTGTGGGAAAAAATCTACCCTATATCTTCCTTTCACATCATTTTTTCTTCCTTCACTTTCCACCTTTTTTCACTTTTCCCCCCTTCGCTTTATCTATCCTTCCCTTTTTTCTTTTTTTCCCCCACCTTTCACCTGAAGGGGCCTTTTGGGCCTTTCCGTTGACGCCCTTGGAAACTAACCCCGGCTTTCTCTGTTTATTTTTGGATACCACTCCCTTAGCCCCCGAATGAAAGTGCCCCGTGAAATTCTTGGTAGAAGGGCCTTGGGGATGAAAAGGGGGTCCCCTACCTTTGAAAAAAAGGACCGGTTGCTTCATGAGGGTCCCGGACGTAAAATTATATTTCCTGCATACATTTGCTGCGGTGATTCTCTTCCGGCGATGCTCCATATAAAGGGTTGTCGTCTAGCGTCGTATGGAGCCTCTGCGGAAGAGTTAAAGGGCCCCTATGTGGAAACCAAGGGATCAACCTGGGTTCGACCCGAGTACTTTTGGGTGTCCCCCCCATATAATGAGTTTATTGTCACGCTGACCCTTACTGTCCGCGGCACCGTATGCCAAGTTCCGCCGGCATCTCATGCCGGCCCCTACAGGGCCGATTAATGAAAGGGCGGAAAGGGAAAGGGCCGTCCGCCTGTTTTGATAAAAACCCCAGGAAGTGGGAGGCCCCACCCCGTTCCCTGGTGATGTCTGAGGAAGAAAGTCTAGATCAAAAAGTGTCACCCCATTTATCCTCTAAAGAGTGATAAATGGAGCAGCAAAATTGACGTTTTTAAAAAAAACTGCGTGATGGCCCCCTTTATGATTCAGACTACGCTGTTTTCAGTCCCAGGAATTTGGGCATACGAAGCGCGATCCCGTGGTAGCCAAATGTGCGGTTTGTGGAAGGGGGCTCATGAAACACCTGCGGTCTCCTAAATATGCGAAACGAAAGGGTCCGCTTTCCCGCCGGGTCTGGGCCCTGTCCTAAATGGGAAGGTAGAGAAAAAGCCCGGGAATAAAATTTAAAGAAGATTATATCCCAGGCACGAAAGGGAAAAAATACGTATCAAGCAAGCCCGGTATTTCAAACTTTTTTAAAGCCGGATTGTCAGTCAAATTAAACTGTCCCAACTGCCATTGCGCGTTAATCTTGAAAAGGACCCAACGCGCCCAGTCCCATTGGTTTTCTCGAAAACCTTATGTTGATCCCCGCGCCAACTTCTGTGGCCCTAAATTTTTTAAAGGAGGCCAAACCCCCACAACTGTCGTCTCCCCCACCATACCCCCAAAGGGAGCCCTCCTCGAGGAACCCCCCCGACCCCACCTGGGGAAACCCCCGACCCCACCTCGGAAATCTCCCGGACCCCCGGGGGGTACAAAATAAAGGGGGGCCCGTTGTTGAGCCTCTCACACCCCCCTCTGTGCTTCCGAGATGGGGACGAGTTGCGAAACAGGAGGGGCCCGCTAAGGCAGTCCCACTGGTGCTGAAAAAGACAGCAAATGCCCCCGAAATAAATTTTAAAAAAAGCGTCAAACCCCTTATCAAAGCCTTCGCGCAAGGATCCGTTACCGTCTCCCAAAAAAAAACAAAGTCCTCCTAAGGGGGAGCCAGGAGAGACTGGGAAAGGCAAAGGCCCAAAAAGGCCTAAACCAATTTTTTATTAAAAAGGGTGTGACTGGATGCGGGTAACTAAAAAAATTATATTAATTTAAGTTGACGCTACACAAGGGAATTTGTAGGGGTTTTATGCTCGTATGAGGAAATTAAACAACAAATTTCTTCCCTGCACCCTTCCATCTTGTGTTTGCAGGAGCCCCCTTTCCGCCCAAATGAAAACCCCGATGCTTGGGGGTACGATGTTATCGTACAGACAAGCCTTTCTTTGATCGGGTAGCGGAGGGTGGCTTTTTTCGTAGAAGCATATAATCATAAGAATATTAATTTGTTTCGTCTCCAAGTGATTGCTGCAAGTCTCCCCCCTTTGGAAGTAACAATAGCGCATTTCCCTCCCACCGGGGCATGTTCCAAAGGGGGACTCTGAGGCCCCTTTATACAACTTCCCCCCCCCCAATTCATTTGGGGGTTTTTTAACCGCAAAAATGTGTGGGGGTCTAATTTTACAGACGCCCGTGGGAGGATGTAGATTATATCTTGTTTGGGGAAAACCTGGTTTTAATGAACCCGGGACCCAGACACCTTCTCTCCTTTAAGTGTACCTCTCCCAGCCAAAATTATAGTCCGGGATCGCGCCATTTCCCTTTGGGGGGTTTTTTACTCGGACCTATGTGGCAGTGATATTATCCAATTGCTTACACCTTTTAAAAAGACCCTTCCCAGTACGGTGCAAAAAACCCAAGGGGTGCTAAACGGGCGATGGGATAGATTCCGCGAGTCGCCGTTTTTAGGAATCCCGAACCCTACGTCGAGGGAAAGGCGGGGATTTTACTTCGCGGCATCGCGGCGGCGGGGTTCCATCCCCAATTCCCGCCCAAAACCCCGCCCCATCCTGTTTCCCTTTGGGGGAACGAGGAGTGTCGTGGTATTTTTACCTCGAAGGCCCCACGTCTTTCCATCGACGCCCCCTAAAGAGAATTTGGAGTCATTCCGAATTTCGAGCTCGAGTCGCCGTGTTATTCGAGAAAGCGAAGGAGTCTTGGAGAAGTTTTTTTTAACCCTTACAATTACCACTCCACAATTAAAGTTTGGGACAATATTCGTAAATTAAGTAGTAGCAAAAAAAACATTAAAAGGTACCTCCCCCATGTCTAAAGGTTCGCTTGTTTCCTCCCTGTGGAGGTCGTCAAAAATTGGGGTCGATGTTCGCCTTTTTTTCTAGCATGCGACTATCAACGAGTTTGCGGTGCATAAGCGGAGCATGAGCGCCTTACATTGATTTGGCCAAAATCGGGGGGAAAGGATTTTTAATCCCCCTTTTTTAAAAAGGGGAATTTTCTTTTGCCCTGCCCGGGGGCAATACAATTCTGGCCGGATGAATCCATTATTAAAGTTGCGAAAAGTCCCCTGTGGACGGGCGTTCCTCTTAGACCTTACAATTTTGTTTGGGAATTCGTCAATTCCCAACAAATGTGGGGGCAAGCAAACCCTTTTTCCCAAATATAAAGTGGCAAAAGGAAATTAGAGCCAATAGTTTAGACCGATAGCCCTTTAAATATCTGTGTATGCAAAAAATTTGAAAAATGATAAATAACGATTTTTTGGTGTTTAGAAAACCGCAAAATGCTATCCAATTTTTCAATGTGGTTTTCGCCCTAACCGATCCCGGGGGATCTCTGTCCGTCTTTAGAGCTTTTTCGCGACGCCTTTTCCCCTAAAAAAGCATCTTTTGGCGTTTTTTTTATTTTGGGGAAAGGGGTACGATACTACATGGCGTTACGGCATCTTAAAAAAAACCTTTTTAATTTGGGGGTTCCGGGGGGGCCCCCCCTTTTTTTAGCTAATTTATGTCAGATAGACACTTCCGGGTAAGGTTAAACAAACCTTTTCCCATGATTTTATTCAAGAAAATGGGGTGCCCCAGGGGAGTCCTTTTTAGTGCACGTTGTTAAAATTGCGATAAATAGCATTGTAGCAAGTGCCTTACCGTTCGCATGCCTTTTTTTGGATGACTACGCATTTTTTATTCATCAAGTCTCCACAGGGCTGAACGGCAGATCAATGTGTAAACAATCTTTGGGTTTTGGGCATCTCAATGGGTTTCGAGTCTTGCGGCCAAGAGATGTCGCCCATTTCCCAAAAAAAACGGGGTACGCCTGCCCCCAAAAAATTTTAATGAACCATGTTGTTTTACCTGTCTCCGGGGAAGTAAGGTTCCTGGGACTTTTTTTTCGATTTTTTAAATAACTGGGTCCCCCCCCTCAAAGACCTGAAAGCGAGGGGTGTTAAAACTTTGAATTTAATTAAAATTGTGATGGTCTCTCTTGGGGGGCTGATGGGAAAACCTTTTTTGGGGCCCTTTTTAGACCCTTTGGGGAATCAAAACTTTATTTCGGCAGTTTTTGTAAAATTTGGTTCCCCTAACCCCTCGGGGTTTTAAAAATGCCGATAGCGTCCACCATGTGGCATTCGCTGGCTACTGGTGCTTTTCCCTACCAGTCCAGTCGTCAGATCTGTGCCGGGCGCCCGGGGGCCCCCCCCTTTTTTTACCCGGGGTTTATCTATGGCATCTTTTTTAAAAAATTCATGCAAGCCGGAGCATGTTGCTCCGACCTGTGTTTCATCCCCAACCGTGTCTTTATGAAACTAAATGTCGTAGTAAAGGCCGGTTGGGATCCGGGTGCTATCGGTTTTGAAATGTGGGATTGTCCTGCAAGGGTATCCCCACATCACCAGGGCGGTTTCTCCTGGAAGTACGCCCTCCGAAAAGCCCTTTTTATCTTTCCAGTTCCCTAAGCACCCCCCCCAAACTTTGTATATAGAGGACCCTTTAAAGAGCTTCCCACTCCTTTCACGGATTTGAGCGCATCACTCTGATGGCTCTAAATCTGGAGCCCCCGTGGGATGTGCTTTTTTGTGGAAAAGGGTCCCAAATTTTTAAAATTTTGGGTTTTCTAAAGAAACCAGTGTTTTTACGGCAAAATTTTAGCCTTTAAATCTTTTGTTTTTTTTACCGAAGTATCACCCTTTGTTTTTTCACTGCCCGGTTCCCTATGCCCGTTTGGGATTGTCCACTCTTATCGGGAAACCCCTCGTGCAGTGATACATGAGCAAATTTTAAAATAATTCTTAAGCAACCGGCTGCCTTTTGTGGATTCTGGTCCGCTGGTCTTCCAGGAATGAACTGGGGGACCCTGCAGCCCAAAGGGGGCAGCACGCCTTTCCCCCGGGGGGAAATGTGGGTGTCAGTTTTTGATCTTTAAAGGGGTTTTTGTTTTGGCGTGGGTCTTACCCCCTGGCACGAGCAGTGGGGGTCTGACCCTGCTCAAAAAAGCGCGGTATCAGGGCGGTTTTTGTCGCGATGGGCCCTCTTCTATACGAAAGTCTAGAAGGAGGAGGTCATCGTGACGAGACTCCGCGTGGGGATACTTCATTGACCCCTAGTTTTTATAAGGGGGACCACCCCAGTTTGTGATTTTGATTCTCCCCCTTTGTGTGCATCACATTTTGGGGGAGGTCGCAAAATAGCCCTTCCGCTGGCTTTGATTTTAAAAGGGGACTTATTTTTATTACCATAGTGCGGATGGAGTTATTTGTTTACTCCGTTTTTACGCCAGGGGAATCTTTTAAAAGCCCTTTGGTACTTTTATAAATGGTCTTTTGGGTATTATTCATATTGAGTCTTTTTTTCGTTTTATTACAATTTAAACAGTTGTTTTGTCTTTTTAAAAGTATTCATTTTAACATTTTGTCTTTTTTAAGTGTTATATTTTAAAAGTTTGTTTTGTCTTTTTTTGGGGTAAAAAATGTGGTTTTTTTTTTTGCAGGTGATCACTTAATTTATACCAAACCATCTGAGCATCTTTGGGTTCTCAGATGGTGAATGTTTTATCTCTTTCCCCTATGGGGATGTTATTATGTTTTTAATATATTTCAAGGCCCTAATGACCTAGGTGTGTCGATGGGCCGTTTAAACAATATAATAATAATTATAATATACTTAGTGCTGCTGTCACTCCTCCAATGTGGAAAAATATTCCACTAGATCCACCAAATATTCACAGAGGTACACCACTGAACAAAACCAAGAGTTCCATCGCGTTAAAACTGGGTTTGGAAATAGTTTAGCAGACTTTTCACCTTTACTGTATTTTTCATTCAGAAATGCTAGATAATTATGTTTTCTCTTTCGAGTGTTCAAAAATACAGCCTATACTTTAGCAACACACTCATTCAGCTCTGGCAGCTCTACTGACCAATAATTTTGAACCAAATTAGTTTGTGGTCCCAGCACTGTATATGCAGAAAATCATCGCTTAAGAGAACTTTCAAAGAGGTCACACATTTCGCCATGTAACGCGCACCATCTGTAACAACACAAACTACATTTTCATAAGGAATCTCATACTTGGTGATGGTGTCACAAGTGCCGTAAACATTCTGTTGCTGAAGCGTTCTGCAAACTTTAACTGCACCAACAAACAAGCTTTGCTTCGAATCAGCACGTGTTTTCAACAAAAATAACAAAAACACACTGTCCTTTTCTATCAGTTGTCTCATCACAAAGAATTGCAACTTGCTGATTTTTTACATTGTCCTTGATATTATCCTCTTGACTCTGGTTAACTTCTGGGTTCCAAAACACTTCTTATAGTTTCTGCCCTAGGGAGGTCTCCTCCACCTAAAACCGAATTGTAAGCATACTAATTTTTGATAGAACAAACTAATATTAGACTATGTTGGTTGACAAAGTGTATATACACTATTTACTAGGCTATTTTACTATATGTACTTAAGATAAAAATCCTGAAAATAGCCCAATCAAACATTTCTATCTCATCTATTTTTTTGGACAAATTAGTAAATAATCAAAAGTGTTAAAAAAAACTATTTTTCATTAGGAAAATAAAATCAGAAAAGAATGGAAAATAATTGGCCCTTATTTACTTTTGATTTTTAAATAATAAAGGAAATTTTTAAAAATCTTCAAATGGTTACCTTTCACATATTTATCCATCCAACATCGTTATAGAGGATGATCTAGTTTTTCAATAGGAATATTGGCTTCCATAAATGTTTTCGTGGTATCCATAATGAATTCTTTGCGGTCTTCTTTTGAGTTTTTAGACTTTATTAGAGAATTTTCAAGGGTTGCTTGTTTTGATGATTCAGTAACATTACTTTTTTTCCGTTTATGCAAGGCACTATTAATGTGCTTCAAACACGTGTCTCTTCTGAACCAGTCAACGCGTGTGTTGCACAATTTGCACATCATTATTTTTTTAACTTTATCAAATATATAAAATCCTTCTTTTCCAAAACTCACGCTCTCTTTCAAAAATACTTAAAACTTTAGGCATGTTTAAATATTAAATAAATTATAAGAGAGGTTAAAAACAAAATGTTCTTACTAACGAGTAACGCAACGTTAATATCTAACGACCAGATGGAAGTGACGTCACCGGAAAGCCAAAGATAGGGAGTGTAAAAAGAGCTCTATTAAATTGGGAAACATGGCTTTGTTTTTGGTCCCCAATTTTTTCCCCGTTTTAGTAGCCATTTTTAACCCCCTTTTTAAAGCAAGTTTTTGTTTGGGGGAAAAAAAATTTTTCTTTTGAAAGAAAATAAAATTGGGTTTTCATTTGGTACTATTTTTTTTTTTGTATTCAAGTTTGGGAAAACGGCTGCTAATGTCAGCAATGTTTTATTATTTATTCCCCGTTTAGTTTGAAAAAGTGACTATAATTCGCTTTTTTAAGGGCCCCAAATCGCTTTTTTCGCGAATTTTTTTAAATTTTCCCTTTTTATTTCGCTTTCAATATTTTCACTAAAAAAATTTCCCACAATGATGTAAAATTTTAATTTTTTTCGGGAAAATTTTTAACGTCTAAGTAAAAAGTTTGAAAAAACACAACTCGCGAAAAAACGGGGGTCCTATAAAAGGGGTATAAACGGTTGCTTGCCTCCTTTTGTGAGGGGAACTGCTGTTTTCCCCAAAAACACTATTAAAAGAGGTCAAAAAAGAAGTCCCTGGGGGGGCGGGGGGGAAGCTGACGCAACACCCTTATAGTGAATTTTTCTGGACCAGAGGCTGTGCTCCCGGCCCCGGGACAGGGGCTTTGGTCATTTTTCATTTTTTGGTAAAGGGGGATTTAAATAATCCCCCCTCCGACTTCGCCCAAAAATTTCAAAGCATGGCGCTCGTTGTCCGCTTATAAACTCAAACTCGTTTTTGTAGCTCGAAAGGCTAGAAATTTGGGGCAAACCCATCGACCCCAATACTTTAAAAAGGGGACCTCCCCCAGGGGAAAGGAGAAAACGTAAAACCGTTGGGGAAAAGGGGCAGGTAATATGTTTTTGGGAAATGGTTGCAAATTACGAAAAATTTATGGATTTTATCCCAAAACCTTTTGTTTTTGGGGGGGGAATATTGAAAGGGGGTTTAAATAAATTTTCCCCCAAGACCCCTCTTTTACTTTCACGAAGTAAACGCCGAGTCGAGCATTGAACCCCGGAATGACTCCAGGTTTCCCCCAAAGAAAGGGGCGCCCGGTAAAAAAGGGGACGTGGGGGGCCCCTTCGCGTCAAAAATAGCCACCCCGCCACTCTTGCTCCACCATTTAAAAAGGGGAAACGGGGGCGGGGTTTTTGGGAGAATTTGGGGATGGGGGCCCTCCCCGCCCGATGACCGTCGAAGAAAAAAAACTCGCCCCTTAAACATCGACGTCGGAAAAGGGGATTCGGGGAAAAACGGCGAGTTTCGCGGAATTTTTTCCCAGTCGGAAACCGTTTAGTCCCCCCTTGGGAAAAACTCTTTGCTTTTACTTGGGAAATTTTGGAGGGGAAAAAAAAGCAGTATAGGAAGTGATCGTTTCCCCAAAAAGGGCCCATTTTGGAAAATAAAAAGGGAAAGGGGGCCCAGCGATACCTGGGCTCCCAAAAATTTTGGGGCCCGTTTGGCAGAGGATACAGCTTTAAAAAGGGTGGAAAGTGTGTTTTTTGGGTCCGGTGTTCTTTTAGCAAAATTTTCCCGAGACAAGGGAATACCCCCTCCCATCCCCCCGCGGGATCTGAAAAAAATTAGACCCCCACACCAGGTTTTTGCGAAATTAAAAATTTCCCCCAAAGGGATGATATGGGGGGGCGGGAAGTTGAAATAAGGGGGGCCCTCTAAGCCCCCCTCTTCAAAATACGTTCACCTGGCGGGGGGTTTATATGCAGCATACTGTCATCTCCAAAGCCAAGGGAGACTTGGACGGGCGAAAACCCTAGGAAATCGGAAAAAGGTTTAATATTTTTGTGATATTTTTTTGGCCTTTTGCAAAAATTTTACCCAAACACCCCCGCAAAGCCCGATCAAAGAAAGGCTTGTCGGTCCCCAATCCCACATCGTACCCACAAAGGGAAATGGGGTTGTCATTTGGGGGGAAAAGGGGGGTTCTTTTTGAAACACAAGATGAAAGGATCAGGGAAAAAAATTTGGGTTTTTAAATTTTCCTCTACACGAGCATATAAACCCCTAAAATTTTCCATTGTGGGTAGGGGACAAAAAGTTTTTTTAAGTATAAAATTTTAGTTTTTTCCTCGCATCCATACACTATCTTTTAAAAATTTAAAAAAATTTTTTTGGGGGCCTTTTTTTTGGCCCCTTTTTCCCTTTTCCCCAGTCTCTCCTACCTCCCTTTAGGAGAGGTTTGGGTTTTTACTTTGAAGAGATTTTGGTATTCGGACCCCCTTTGCCCCAAGGTTTTTTAAAGTCCTTCGACGTTTTTTTTAAAAATTTTTTTTTTTCGGCGGTCTCTCGCGGGTTTCCTTCTTCAAGGCCTAGGGGGGGGACTCGCCTTTACGGGCCTTTCACCTGCTTCCCCAAATCACCCCGGCCTTTTGGATGCACAGGGCGAGAGTGAGCAACTCAACAGTGGCCCCCTTTCCCCAAATTTTTTTCCCCGGGGAGGGGCTGGGGAGGATTTTCCCCGAGGGGGGGCTGGGGGGAAATTTCCCGGGGGGGGACTCGGGGTTTTCCCCCGGGGGGGGGGGCCGGGGGTTTTCCCCCGGGGGGGGGCTGGGGGGTTTGTTCGCCGGGGGGGGCCCCTTTGGGGGGGACGGGTTTGGTGGAGGGGGGACTGTTGTGAGGGGGCCCGCCACTTTTTTTTATATTTTGCATAAACCCTTAGTTGATGCGGTTTTGTTTTTGGTTTTATTTAATAGAGACGAGTTCCACAGGTCGTGTAGGAGTTTTTTGCAATATTAACGGCGCAGTGGCATTTTGGGCCCAATTTTATTTTTTTGGTTTAAAAAATTTGGGCCCGTGGGAAAATTTTGGAAATCCGGGAACCCGGGTAGTGCAGTATACTCTTTGGTGCCTGGGCAAAAGGGATCTTTTTTCTTTTTGGGACTCCAGGACTTTTTTTTTACTTTAAAAATTTCCGGACAGGAAACCGGGGGGACCAAGCAAAAATGGGGGCCCCTTGAAATTTAAATGCAAAATTTTAAAGGGGGGGAATTTCGCAGGGTTTTTCGTGAGCCCCCTGTCCACAACTCCCACGGGTTTTGGCTTTACCAGGGCTTTCGCAGCTTCTTTATGCCCAAATTTCCCTGGCACTGAAAACAGCGCCGGGGGTTGGGGGGCCCATACGGTGGGAAACCAAAAGCACTTTTAAAAAACCCGGGCCGGCCCTTTCCTTTGGTAAGGAAGGAGTGGCAAATGTTATTTATATAACTGTAAATATTCTTCACTACATCTTTTCCTTTTGATGGTAATCCTATTTTTACTTGGGTGACATGTTGGGGGAAACCCTCCTCACGTTTTTTTCCCTAAAATGTTTTCCAAAGTCGAGGTCATGAAAAGTAAACCCCCCTTGCAAACTTTGGGGAAATTTTTTCCCGGTTCCACTTCATTTTTAAATGATTAAAGGGGGCCCTAAAGGGTTATGGTATTTTTTGGGCCTTTATTTTTTTGCTGTCTGTAGGTATTTTCAGTCGGGAAATCATTATTTTTCCACCCGCCCCATTTTTCAAATTTTAAAAAACCCCGGGACTCGGCAGCTCCACTTTTCCCCTTTTTCGGGGACAAATGGGCTGACACGTTGAGGCTCTCATTTTGTCTGTTCGGGGAAATTACCGGGAAAGGGCGGGGCGGGGGCCTCATCCACTTCCTGGATTTTTTAAATTTAAAAAGGGCTGGAGGGGCTTCCCCCTTTTCCCGCCTTTATCTTAGTTTGGGCTGCGCAGGGAAAAGTGCGAGCATGGGGAACATGTTGGGGGTTTTTTTCAGCTTTAAACCGCGAACTTCTTGGGGAAACCAAAATTTCAGGGCAGCACACATAGGGATGTTCTATTTTTGGGTAAATATTTTTTACTTTTTGGTTCAATTGAAAAAATTGATTTTTTTTTTTTCCACTAAAATTCCCGAAATATCACCCTGGGCGTCGGTACTATCAACCCTCTGGCTCCTTCGGGGGCCCACCACACCCTTTCCCCGCAATCAGGTTTGTTACCCTCGATGGGGGGGTCACGGTTTTAAATTTGGGATCCGACTCCTCGGTGCCTTGGTGTGGTACACGGGCCAAGAATGTGGGCCAATTTCCCCCGGGACGGGCCCACTTTTCCCTGCAAAAAACGGGTTTCCTTTTGTGGAATGGCCCTGTGCAGGCTGGACCTTTTTCCCCTCCAATGTTAGTACGAAACGGGAGGGCGTTATAAACCCGGGGCTTCAAAAGGGGGGGATCTTCAAGAATGCTTTGGGCCACCCTTTTCGTTTTAATAGGACCCAACCATTTTACCTTGGGCTGCTAATCCACCCCAAATTTATCGAGCTAAACCCTCTCTTGCATCTTTCCTTGTTTTGCCTTAAACCCCTTTCCTCATTAAGTAAATAAAATTTCTGACTTTCCTAGACTTTCCCGAGCCAGCTCATTTCCTCAAAATCCAAAAACCCCCCTTTGATTGCTAGGACCAATGGGTCATCCAAACTTGAAAATTTTTTCCAACCCGGGCCCCCTAGGGGAATTCCAAGGGTAATTTTTCCCAATCCTTTTGGGGACACCCAGCCCACCATTTTAAAAATGCAGTATTTTATGCCATCAGCGATGGAGAGGGGCAAATAAAAACCCCTTCTTGAAAATTTAAACGAATGGCAACCCTAAACCCATCAAAAAGTTTCATTTTTTCGAAGCCTTGGCTACCACTAGCTGGAAAATGTATTGTCACCAGTTTTACGTATTTAATAAATTTTAATTTCTGAAAAGGGCCCTTAGGGGGGGCCCTCCCCACCTCCCGGCCCCTTTCACCCCCTAGCCTTTCATAAAACCCAAACTTTCAAACCCCCGCCCAAACAGCGAAAAATCTTGCCCAGGTAGCTCTACGACTCACTTATCCCCCAACATTTACACGGTCACCCCTTACACCCCCCAAAATTTTTTTTGGGAAAAATTTCCCTGTAAGGGTCCCAGGCCCTTCCTGAGGTCCCCGGGGTACGGGGACCCCCTTTGCTCAAGATCCAAAAAAGGGTTTTAACCTTTGCTTTCCATAAATTTGGCCTCCCCCTCTATTCACTTCTTCCCCCCAAGAGGAGAGGTCAACTGCGAACGCCATGCATAAAAAAATTTAGGGTTGCCAACGCTTTTAAACCCGGCATAGCCTCGAGCTCCTCATGAGACTACCCAAAAATTTCAAAAAAAAAAAACCCAGTGGCCCAAGGGGGTTTCCCCCTGTTTTAAACCCCACGCTTTAACTGATCGAAATTATCCCCCTTGGGGGTGTTTGTTTGCCGTTTTTTGTATGGGGGCGTATGCCCCCACCAATTAATCGAGGGGGACCGGAAAGGGGCCAATCCCTGTTTTTTAAGGGGGCCGCTCAATAGCTTAAAAGGTATTTGTGTCGAATGCCTTGGCAATACCCAAATTTTATTCCCGAACCCCTCCCCCCTTACACTTAAAATCGGGGTCTGGTGAGCCCCCCCCCAGGAGCCAAAAAATTTTTAAAAATTTGCATTTTTTCCTGTAAAAACCCCTTTTGCCGGGGGTTTTAAAATTTAAAAATATTTTTCCTTTTCCGCGGGGGTGGGGACTATTTTTCCAAAAATTTAGTCGGCGGGCCAACATGGGGTTATCGGGGGTTGGCCGATAATTAGTGACCAGTTTTCCGACCCTTTCCCCTTCTTGGGGAATGGGGGAGGTTTCCGGTTTTTCACCCCCTCCTTTGGGGTACACCCCCACCCCATTATTTTTAAAGGGTCCAGCGAGGGGGGAAATTTGGGCCCCTTCCCCACCGGGCCCCCGGTTTTTAAACCGCCCGGGCCCGAGGCCGCGATTTTCATTCTTCTGACGCCCCCTTTTAAAAGCTTTTCCCCTACCGTAATTGGTTTAAAAAACGTCCCCAAAATTTACGGCCTTTGCACGGGGCTTGCGCCGCTCCAACCCTTACACCCAGGTTTGGTGCCCCAAAGACCCCCAATAAAACCGAGGGGACGTCCTCTTCCCTAATTCATACTTTTTTGGGTGCAAAGTGGTCAAAACCCATTCCCAAATTTTTGGTCAACGGGCCCCCGGGTCCTTTTTATAAAAAATTTTTTGTTTTTTCGCATACTAAAAAACCTTTTTCCAAATTTGGGGTGCCCCCTTTTCTTTTTCCAAAACCCAAAAAGGAGGAGCCCCACCACCCCACCCCGGTTTTTGGGCTCAAAAAAAAAACATCTCATCAAAATAGTGTATCTAGTGACCCCTAAAAAAGGGGGGGGGCCCATATCAGCGACCAGGGAAAAGGGGGCCTTTTTTTCCCTAAAACCGTTTTTTCCAAAAGGGCCCCCAAACTTTTGAGTCCGGCGACATTTTCGCGGACCCCTTCCTGCCATTCCGGGGTCTCGTACAACTTTTTTCCCCCCCCACCTATCTTCCCCCCTCAAACATCTCATCCCCCCGTAAAACATAGGGACGTCACCAAAAAACAAACCTTCGGCCCCCCGGCCCCCCAAACCTAGCAGCCAGCACATAAAAGGGGAAAGTTAAATTCCTTTTAATGCCCACGGCATTGTTTTTCGGGCGGGGAATTTTCCATAAAACCTGGCACTTCTTCTGCCTAAAACCTTTTCACCCGGGGTCGTCCCAACCCAAAAACGGGGTTTCTCATCACCAGCCGGCAAAACGGCCTAACTGGCCTCCCCTCATCACCCTCAAAAAACATGAAAAAAAAAAATGCATTCCTTCTTTTCAAAGAATTGCATTCAACATTTGTGGGGGGCCCTCCCCCCAACACATTCTGGGGGTCGCCCAACTTCTCCCCCTCATTTCTTGGCATCACGTTTTTTTGGGGTCCCGAAACCTTTCCCTTTTGCCGTTGCCAAAAAATTCGGCTATTCTTTAGTATGAAGCGCTCCCCCCCCAAAAGCGACTTCGACCCAATCATTAAGGTGATCTTTCGGAGAAGCCTTTCCCACTCCACGGGTTGGGGCCCTTTATCCCCCCCCCTCCATCGGGGGCCCAACCGCTCCCGGTTTTTTTAGTTCGGGGGTGGCGGGGTCTTGCATGTTTGGGGAAAACCCAACTGGGGGGGGGAATCCCCAAAAGCGCAAACATTTTAACTTTATGTTCTTCCCACCGGCTTCATTTAACCCTTCCCTTTTTTTGCCTCTGACGCGACGCCCTGAGTCATACCCTTATTACCATTTTAAATCTTCTTTTCTTTTTTCACAATTTTTCAAAAAACCTTTCACACGAAATTTTATGGCCTTTAAAACTCTGTTTTTAAAAAATTTTTTTATTTTTTGTCACTCTCTTTAAACTTTTTTGGTACCAAGCCTTTTTGGAAATGTTAAACATTTGCATAAAAGGGGAACATCAAACCCAAATTTTAAAATTTTTTAATTAAAAATTTATTTCAAAAAAAAAACTTTTACGGGAAAATGTAGATCTTTTGAGAGGTTTGTTTCCCCTTTTTACATCTTCCATTTTTAAACCCACACAAATTTCGCTATGTAAGTATTGCCTTTTTAATAATATTTTTTTTTCCCCTTTGACTAGTGCTTTTGTTTTGGGTTCCCGAATGTTTTTGTAAATTCTTTAAACCAGCCCCTGTTTTTTTCATAGATCACTTGTTTCCCGAGGGCCCTCCACGGGTTTCAGGGGGGAGGGACCCCCAAATTTTAAAGGGTTTTTGGTATCTTTAATTTCTAAATACAAATTGCGGTTCTCTTTAAGAATTGTAAAAAAATTTTAAAATGGGACAAGCTTAAATTTATTTCCTTATTATTTTGGGTTCTTGTTTGGGGGTAAAAAGAAAGGACTCCCCCTTCCCTTCTGGGGTTTCTACCTTGGGGGAAAGGCGACTCCTTTTGTGGAAAAAATGATTACATGCTTTTTAAAAATTTAAAGTTTTTTTTTTAGTTTGTAGGTCTGAAATCCTTTTTTGAAATTTGAAAAATTAATTAAATTTTTTGATAAAGTTTTTACAATTTTTTTTTAAATTTTAGCAAAAAAAAAACATGAAAAATTGATATCTATAATAATAATAAAAAATTAATAATATAGGTAAAAAAAATTTGGGATTTTTTATGAAAAGATTGGTTTTTAAAAAATTTTAAAAAGGCAGGGATATTTAAAAGACAACAAATTTTCCCAAATTCATTAAAATTTTAAACAAACATAAAAAAAATTTTAATATATATTAAAAAAGGGTGGATTTTGATTTTAAAATTTCCAGAAAAAAAATTTAAATTTTAGTTATTTGTTCCATTTTTTTGGTTGGGAAAATTAAAACTGAGCCTTTTTTAAAAATTGGGCGTTTTTACTAAAAAGGGCGAGAAAAAATTAAATTCTAAAAGGGGATTCCTTTTTCCAAAAGTCAAAGATATTAATAGCTGGGTTTTGAGATTGGTAAAAAGCCCATTATGGGCTGAGAGGGAAATACAAAGCTTTAAAATTTATTAAAATAAATGTGCTGTAAGGATTAAAAAAAGGAGGGGGAAAAAAAGGGAAAATTGATTATAGGATGCAAGTTTTTTCTGGGAAAAAACTAGCCCGAAAGGCTTTTACTTCTATCGAAGGATGAACGGGTGCAGCTAGTTTTTGGGGGTTTTTTTTATTTTTAAAATTTTTTCCGGGGGGAAATTGAAAATTAATTTTTTTCCCGGAAATTTTTTTTTTGGTTCCCTTTTTAGAAAACTTTTTTGTTTTTTTTTGGTAAGTTTTTTGGGAAAAAATAAAATTTTTCAGCTGGGTTCTTTGTTATCCCTTTTTAAAGATGTTATAATTTTAATTTCTTACTTTTCTTTCTTTGGGGATCATTTTGTCCGGACATTTTTGGGGGCCCCCAAAAAATTTTGATTTATTTCTGTCATTTTAAAAATTCTCATGTGTTCGGGAAAAACCGGGTTTTGAAATTTGATGTCCATATTATCATATATGCTTTTTACATTCACGGTGAGTTGATCCCGTGCTATTTTTTCTCATTTTGGGTTTTTTTTAAACCCCCCCTCCCGGGGCGGGGTTTGGGGAATTTTCCCGCATTTAACCCCGGGCTTGTCGGTAAGAAGCGACAAAAAGGGGGAAAGCTTCTGTGCGGGAAAGGTACCTCTTTTGGGACAAACCTATCCTATTTTTTTCTTTTCACTCTTTTTTATTTTTCCTTAATTTCCCCAAATTTTTTTTCCCCCCTTCCCCCCTTCTTTTTTTCCCAAAACCTTCCCTCTTTCTTCCTTTTCCCCCACCGTTCATCCTCACAGAGGTTTTTGGCTTTCCGTTGCCCGACCTTGGAAAACAAAACCCGGTTTTCTCTGTTTATTATTGGTTTTACCCTGCCTTGAGCTCCTAAATGAAAGTGCCCCGGGTTTTGCAATCCCTTATTTGGGAAGGGGCCCTTTTAAGGGATTGGCCAAAAACCGGGGGGTCCCCCTATTTTGGGCCAAAAAGAGGGGTTGCTTTTAAAGGGGGGGCCCCCGGCCCGAAAAATTTTGGAAACTTTACTCCCCCCCACTTTCGGGGCAAACAACTTTTGTCCGGCGGATGCCCTATGCGAAGGTTTTGTCATGGGTTTAGGTCCGAAAAGGCCCCTCTGGGGTCGGGGGGACATTTTAAAAAGGGCCTTATGGGGGGTAGTAAAAAAATTGGGGGTCACCCTGGGTTTTACGACCCGGGAGAAATTAGGTGGTTGCCCCCAAAAAAAGGGGCCATCCCCCGACAATATTGAGCCGTTTTGGCACCGTACTGCCAAAAACTGCTTGGCAACTCACTGCCCGGCCCGTGGGCAGGGCCCGAAATATAGATAAAGGGGGAAAACCGGGAAAGGGCCCCGTCCACCCCTTTTAATTAAAAATTCCGGAAAGTGGGAGGCCCCAGCCCCGTTTCCCCGGGGTTATGCCCTCAAAATGGTTTAAAATGAAAAAACCCAAAAGCGTGTCGGGCCATTTGCCCTCAAAAAGGAGTGATAAAAAGCTGCCGGGCCCCTTGGGGTTTTTTAAATTTAGAAAACTGCGCAAAAGGGACGATTATGTTTTCCAGAGGGAAAACGACCTTCAGAAAAAGAAAAAAAAGGCAATAACTCAATACGTTGAGCCCCCCAAAATCTTTTTAAAGGGGGAAAGGTAAAAACCGACGGGTTTTCCCCCTTGTTTGAAAGGGGAGGGGTTTCCACTTGTTATGCCCTCAAATTTCTTAAGCTTTGGGGAATCTGTGGGGGAAAGCTTTCCCCCTAAAACATGTCACCAAAAAGTATATGGGAAATCACCATAAAAAAGGAACGAGTATTTAAAAAGAACACTGATAGTTATATTCTAACATTTGCCACCCCCTTCCTTCCCAAAAAGGAGGCCCCCGAGCTGGCTTCCACGTGCCCGGGGGCCCGGCCGTTTTGCCCCCAAAACCCTGGGCCCGGCTTTTTTCAGTCCCAAGGATTTTTTGGGCATACAAAAGGCTGCGATGCCGTGGAAAGCCAACCTGTGCAGTTTGTGGACAGGAGGTCACAAAAAAACCATGCGAGTTTTCCTTTAATTTTTAAAAATTAATTGAAAAGGGCCCTCATTCGGCCTGGTCTGGGGTCCTGTCCAAATTTGGGAAAAGTAGAAAAAAAAGTCCTGGAACCCCAAACAGAAAAGAAATCCCTTTCCCCAAGGCCGCAAAGAGTATACTGCCTGCAAAGCTCCGGTATTTCAAAGTTCCTCCCCCCCAAAATTGTAAACCCAAAAAATATAAATTGCCCTAACTGCCACTGCGCAGTTTAATTTTGAAAAAGGATTTCCTAAAAAGGCCTGTCCCACTCTTTCCTATTCGAGACAAAAAAAAAACGGGGCCCGTCTTTCACGGTGGTGATGCAAAAAAAATAATAGAAGTGGCAAAAACCCTCAAAAAAGTCGCCACCCCCACCTGTCCCCCCGAGAAGCCCCCCTTCGGGGGAACCCCCCCCGAGTCCCCCCTGGGGGAAATTTCCCCCGGGTCCTCCGGGGGGGATTCCACCGGCCCCTCCTCGGGGAACCCCCCCGAGCCCCATGGGGGAAAAAAAATTGCTTTTGCGGCCACTGTTGATTGCTCACTCTCGCCTCTGTGCCCCAGAGGACGGGTTTGAGGGGGCGAAGGGGTGGGGCCTTTAGAGGCGAGTCCCACGGGTCCCTTTGGGAAGAAGGACCGCGAGAGACCCCCCGAAGAGAAAAAAAATTTTTAAAAAAACTTTCAAAGGGGCCTTAAAAAAGGGGCCTTGCGAAAGGGATCCGACTCCCCAAACACCTCCCCAAAACATAAGCCAAACCCTTTCCCTAAAAGCGAGGGGTACAGGAGGGGGACTTGGAAAGGGGGAAGGGCCAAAAAGGGGGGCCTCAACCCAAATTTTTTATTTTTTAAAAGGGATAGTGAAATGGATTGCAAAGGGAAAAAATAAATTTCATATAAAAAAACTTATTTTCGCAAAATAAAATGGAATTTTTGGGGGGTTTCTATGTTTGTGTAGGGGAAAATCAAACAAATTTAATTTTTCTTCCCTGCATCCTTCCATCGGGGTTTGCGGGAACCCACTTCCGCCCAAACTGAAAAAACCCGATGTTTCCCGGGGTAGGGATGTGTTTCTTTCCCGGGAAAAAGCCTTTTTTTGATGGGTTTGGGGGAGGTTTTGGCTAAAATTCGCACGAAGTACTTTGTATCATAAGAAAATTAATTTTTCTCTGACCCTCCAAGTGATTGCTGTCAGAAGTTTTCCCTTTTCCTTTTGGAGGTAACCGTATGCTGCATCTACCTCCCATCAGGTAAAACGTTTTTTTCCCAAGGAGGACCTAGGAGGCCCTCTTTATACAACTTCCCCCCAATATATTTTCTTGGGGATTTTTAACCCCGCGCTTTAACCGGGTTGGGGGGGTTTCTTTTTTACAGACCCCCCGGCGGGGGAGGTAGAGGTTTCCCTTGTCTGGGGGAAAACCGGGTTTTGTTAATGAACCCCGGGAAACCCAGAAAACACTTTTTTCCAATTTTAAAATGGTGTATCCCTCCCATCGCCCTAGCTCTATGTTTTCCCCGGGATTGTGCTCCCCCTTCCCTTTGGGGGAGGGTCACCCCGGACCTAGGGGGGCAGGGGATAAATTTTTCCAATTTGCTTTAAAAAAAAATCCAAGATCCCCCCAGTACAGCACGGTTACCCCAAGGGGTTTTTAAAACCGTGCTAACTGGGAAAATTTTCCGCGAGCTCGCCGTATTCGACAAAATTTCTTTCCCTCCCGACGCGATGTTAAGGGGGGCCCAATTACTTTGGGGCGGTCAAACGGCGGGGGAGGCTTCCACCCCCAAAATTCCCCCCAAAACCCCGGGCCCCCCCCGCCTTTTTTTCCCTGGTGGAACGGGGGAAGGGGCCGGCTGGCTATTTCAAACCCGTCGAAGAGCCCTGCGTATCTTTAATCAAAGTCCTTTCGGAGAATCTGGAGTCTTTTCCGGATTTTTCGTGCTAAAAGCTGGGCCGGGGAATTTTTCGAAAAAAAGCAGAAAAAGAGTCTTGGAGACAGTTTTTTTTTCAAACCCTTACATTTCCCCCTCCCAAAAACCAAAGGGTTTGGGATCAAAATTGAAAAAGTCCCGTATTTTTAGCAAAAATACCTTTTTATAATTTTACCCGCACTTATTTTCAAAAACGTTTAAACTTGTTTCCTCCCCTAGGGAGGTCGCCAATGTTTTTGTCCCTCTATTTTCGCCGCTATTTCTGAAACTCCCCGGCTACTCTAAACGGTTCGTGGTGCATAAGCGCAGCACGAGCCCCTTTTCCCTTGGGTTTTTTTGGCCCCAAAGTGGGGGGAGGATTTTTTAAACTCCCCCTTTACTAAAGAAAAAAACTTACCCTATCCCCTGGTCCCAGGGGGGGGGAATACAATTTTCGGGCCCCGGATGAATCCATTACAAATTTTTTGCGCCAACAGCCCCCTTTGTGGAGGGGCGTTCCTTTTTAGCCTCTAAAAATTGTTTTTTGGGGAAAATCTCGCAATTCCCAACACTTTTGGTAAGAAAAAACCTTTTCCCAATATATAAAAGTGGGAAAGGGAATTAAAATTAAGCCAACTATTTTAAAGCCGATAGCCTTAACAGTTTTTGTAGGGGAAAAATATTGAGAAAATGATCTTTAAAAAGATTTTAGGGTTTATCTAGAATCCCGCAACCTACTTTTCCCAAAAAGAAAAGGGGTTTTTTTCGCCGTAACCGATCCACGGGGTTCCCTTGTTCCCCTTTAAACCCAGCAGGCTCGTGAAGCTTTCCCCCAAAAACAGCATCTTTTGGGCTGCTTCTTTGATTTGGAAAAGGGTTTTACGCCCACCAATGGGGGTTTCGGAAAAAAAAATTTTAAAAAACCCTTTTTAAATTTTGGGGGTTTCCGGGGGAAACCTTTCCCCTTTTTTTTATATCTTTTTTTTGGGTCAGATGGGGAACATTTTCCCGGGAAAGGGTTTTTAAAACAAAACCTTATCCGAGGATTTTATTCAAAAAAAAAATGGGGTGCCACAGGGTAGTTTTTTAAAAGCTGTACGTTTTTTCCGCTTTTCGCGAAAAAATAGCATCTTTGGAAAAGGGTTCGCGAAACCTGCCCCGTTCATGTTTTTTTTTGGTGGAGGGGATTTACGCAATTTTTTTGCAGTTCGGGGGTCCCCCAAGGACCCTAAACCGTCAGTACAATTAGTTTGTCAACAATCTTGGTTTGGGGCATCGCATAGTGGTTTTTAAATTCTCACGGCCGGGGAAAAAGGGTTTTCCCAATTTCCCACAATTACGCGGGAAATACATAATTTTCCCCCAATTTTTTTAAGGGAACCCCTTGTTTTTTTACTATCTCGGAGAGCGTTAGGTTCCTGGGACTTTTTTTTTTTTTTTTAAACCTAAGGGTAGTCCCCCACATAAAAAGGGGCCCCTTGAAAGCGAGGTGTATAAAGGCATTGAATTTGCTCAAATTTGGAAACCCGGCGGGTCCTGGGGTGCTGATAGGAAACCTTGATGCGCCTGTATGGGGCCCTGGCAGATCAAAAACTAGTTTTTCGGGATTTTTGGGTTTATGGTTTCACTAAAAACCTCGGCTTTTTAAAGATGCAAAGATGTTTTCCCACCATGCTGGCTTTGACTGGTACTGGTGCTTTGTACCAGCCCAAAGTCGTCGGATCTTTTCCGCCCCGGGGGTGACCCCTCTCTTTTTTCCCGGCGGTCCTAAAATTTTGGGGCCATCTTACGTTTTCAAAAAACTTTCTTTGGGTTTGGCGCGGGATTTTTCCCTATGGGTCCGGGTTTCACCCCCCTTAAACCTTTGTCTTTATAAAACCAAAGGGCCCGTAGTAAAAAGGGCCGGGTTTGGGGGATAAAGGATGCTATGGGTTTTTTCCGAAAAACGTGGGGATGTCCTGCCAAAAGGGCTACCCCCCAAAACCCCCAGGTCGAGTTTCCCCCGGGAAAAAACGCCTCCTTTAAATTGCCTTTTTGGGAAACTTCCCAAATTTTCCAAAAAAGGGACCCCCCCCACACTTCAAAATACGAGGGGGGCCCTTTTTAATGACTCCCGCAACCCGCTTTCGGGGGTTTTAAAAAACCCCCATTTATACGGAGGGGTTTAAAAATTTCGGGGGCCTCCTTTGGGTTTGTGCTTTTTTTGGGGAAAAACCCAAATTTTTAAAAAAATTTGCTTCCCGGGTGAATCCGTTTTTTTTACGGCAAAAACTATATGCCTTTTTTTAAAATCTCTATTTTTTTGCATTTTCGTTAAGTGTAAAACCTTTCCCTGTTTTTTTCATTTTGCACCAGATTTTTGAGTGCTTTTTGGGGCTTTTTCCCCCCCATTTCAAACTCTGGAACCCTATCGGCAAAAGATTCACGAAAAAAATTTTTAAAAATTGTTTTCCATTAAACACCCGGCTCCCCCTTTTGCTTTTTTCCCGGGTTCCCCCCGGTTTTTTCGGAATGAACTGGCTAAACCAGGGGGGCCAAGGAGACGCACGCCTCCTCCTGAGGCGAGTCGGGGTTTGCCCATTTTTTTTTAGACCTTAAGGGTTATGTGGGGCGGGGGGAATTACGAACCGGGCCCGAGAAAGTGGGCCCTCAAACCCTGTTTCAAAAAAAAAAGCTGGGGTTTTAACATCGGGGGACGGTGTTTTGCAAATGGCCCTTTCTAAAAACGAAAGTTAGAAAGGGGAGGTGGGCCCCCTCGGTTTTGCCCCGAAAAAACCCTTTTCAGCGTTCCCCCAGGTTCCCCCAAATTTTGGGGACCCAACCCTTTTTTTTTAAAGGGGTTTTTTTTTTTGGAAAGGGGTTTTTTTCCCCTTTTCCCAGTGTTTTTGGAACCTTTTTGGGCCCGGTTTTTTCTCCCTTTTTAAAATTTTTTTGGGGCCAACCTTTTAAAAAATTTTTTTTTTTTGGTTTTTTGCCCCAAAATTTGTTTTTAAAGGGTTTTTTTTTTAAGGTAAACATTTGGTTTTTTTTACTTTTTTTCACGTAATTTATTTGGGAACCCCTTTTTTAATACGGACCCCAAATTTTTTTTTTCCATTTGAGCCAATTTTTTTAAAAGGGGCTTTTTTTTTTTTTTTTTTTTTTTTTTTTTTTTTTTTTTTTTTTTTTTTTTTTTTTTTTTTTTTTTTTTTTTTAACCCAAATTTTTTAAATAAAAAGGTTTTTATTTTCCTTTTAGTTTTTCTTTTTAAAAAATTTAAGGAAATGTTTTAATTTGGGGGGGGGTTTTTTTTATTTTTTTGGTTATTAGGGGGGGGGATTTTTACACCTGGGGGGGGGGGGGGGGTTTTTTTGGGTTTTTTATTTTTTTTTGTTTTTTTAGGGGGTTTTTGGTTTAATTATGGAGTTCCTCATTATTATTTAAAAATTTTTCTAAATATTGGGCCTTCCTTTTTAATTTTTGATTTTTTTTTAAATTGTCTCCATTTTTAAAAAAAATCCAATTTTTGGGTTTAATTTTTTTTTCTCTCTCCCCATGGGGTTTTTTTAAAACTTTTTTTTTTAAAACCTTTTTTTTTTAAATTAAGGGCTAAGCCCTTTAATCCCCCATTGTTTTCGGGGGGGCCCCCTAAACACAAAAGAAAAAAAGGGAACTTATGCCCCTTTAAAAAACCGACCCCAGCGAACGTTTTTTTTCTGGATTATTTTAACTGTGTCCATGGCGCATATTTCCCTCTCTTTTCTAGTAAAGTAAAAAAAAAAAATATAAAAATTTCCTTTTTAATTTAAATCTTCCCCCAAAAAAATAAAAAATTTAAACCACGGGCCTCCCAAAAATTTGGGTTTTTGAAAATGGTTTTTAATTTTAAGGGGGTGATTTTTATGTTTTTTTTGGTGTGCTGATTTCATAAATGATCTCCCTTTTTCTCAAAATTCGCGTAAAGTTTTTTAACAAATTGGATTTTAAAAATATAGAAAAAAAGCCAGTTTTTGTATAAGGGTTTAAAAATTATTTTTTTAAAAAAAAATTAAAATAATAGCTTTTTTTTACAAAAAAAAAACAAACAAAAAGCAAAGCCTTTCTAAAAACACTTACAAATCCTTAAAACTGCTTTTTCTGTTACCCTAAAAGTTTTTTTGGGAGCTTTTTTTTGTGGGACAGCTTTGGGTTTCTCCGTACAGAAATCCAACGTAGTCTGCCACCATGTTGAGGCCCCCTCTCCCTTTGTTACTCCGTTCCATCTCTTTGATGTCTTTAGGGAAATTTTTTTTCCCCTTGTCTTCACTCAAAGCCCCAAAATTTTTTCGGAAAAAAGTGGGCCAAAAGGGGGAAAATTTCACAAAGGGGAAATTTCAGGAAGTGCATTTTTTCAAGCTCTCGAAAAACCCCAAGTCTTTTAAAAATTTGAGGACCCTTTTTTTCCACTTTTGAATTTTGGGATTTGGGGTCCTTTTTTTTTTCAAAAAAAAATCCCCGTTACAATTTTCTCTGAAAGCTTTTAAAGTATCTTTTTAAAAAAACTTAATTTTTTTTTTCAAAACTTCGCTTTAAAGGGGTTTACGGATATCTGGACCGACAAAACACCGTCTTTAAATTTCGCTTTTGGGCAGTCCAGAAAAAATTGTTTACAAACTAAATTTTAAAAAACTCTCCTTAATTTTTACAGAACCTTTACCAAAAGGCTTTATTTAAAACAAGCTTGATATGAAGAGGGGGCAGGGGGCTTTTTTGGATCAAACCCAAGGTTTTTCCCCCCCAAAAATTTTTTCTTTTCCCGGTTCTAATTTTTGCCTACCTGGCCCAAATCCTTTTTTTAAAACCCCGTTTTCTTTTCCTTTTTATCCCGGCCCACCCCTTCACACAAAAAGCAGAGGTACTTAGTGTTTAAACCCCCCTACTGTCAAGAAGCATGGAAAATACTTTAAATTTCACCACATTAGTCCATCCATGAACATTTTTTAAATTTTAGTTTGGGAGAAATTAAAGGGTAAATTTCGTAGCAATCTTTCAAAATCCACAAAAGCCCCACTGGTAGGAAGCATATTTTTTTACCATTTTTGGGGGAAAAACACTGCTTTGAGGGTTTTAAATTTTTGGGCGAAATCAATAAAGGCCTTCCCCCTCGTTTACGGTTTTTACTTTTTTGTTAAAAACCCCAAACCCCAATTTTAGGGGCATTGCTACAATTAAAAAAAAGGGCACCCTCTTGAAAAAGGGGACCTGGAGTCAATAAGTTTTTTTCCTTTTTGCCCCTTTATTAAAGTTCTGAAGAAAAATTTTAGGAAAAACCCCCAAATCTCTACTAAAATTTGTTTAATTTTAAAACTGTGAAAAAAGTTTGGGCCCGCCCTGAAACATCTTGAAATTCTTCATCAAAATCATGGGGCTTCCTTATCAGAGTCATCGGGTATCTCCTCTAAATTTTTTAGAGATTTTAGGTATGGGATTCCTTTGGGGGTAAGGTACAAGGGGGGCATAGCCCCACGGAAAACTTTTGGGTATTAAAAAGTCTTTTTTTATTTTTAAAATTGGGAACCCCTTTTAAAAAAGTTACACCCAAAAAAGGAGCAGGGAACACTAGATTTTGGGGTAACTCCAGATCATTTGGACCCCCCAAAAAAAAAAAGATTGTTACTTTTGACCACTGTTTGTGGGGTTCTTCTACACATAAAGCAAAAACTTTTGTGGGGGGCCCCGACTTTTTCCTTTGGGCCCAAAGTTTCACACCAAAATTTTGCCTAGAAAACTTTTTCCAAAAAAAATTCTGAAAAGTTTCTTGTTTTCTTTTTTTACAATGTTTCCCCCCCAAAAGTAACAAAAAATGTTGTCTTAATTAATTTCAAAACCCCTTTTAAGCCAATTAGCACACTTTAAAAAAACAGAATTTTAAAAACCCCAAATAAAACCAAAAGCTGATGGGAAAAAAAAAAAAGCAGTGATTTTACACTGTATTTACAACCTTGTCACAAAAATTGAAATTAAAATGACAAAAATTCAAAGAAATAAAAAGAAAGAATGTGGGGGGGGGAAAAACAAAAAAGGGAAATGAATCCTTTCTTTTTTTTTTTTTAATCTTAATAGGGAAAAGGGGAAAAAATGAAGTGAAAAATCACGTTTTTCTTTAAAAAAAATGTCTTAAGAAACTCGGTAAAAAATGTTTTTTTAAAAAAATTTTTCTTTTTTTGAAACATGGCACGCCACTCATTGTTCCCAAAAAAAACCCCCCCCCTTTCCCCTCCCTTTCCCTTCCCCCCCTAAAAAATTTTTTTTTTTTTTAAACCTCTTTATTATAATAAAACCCTTTATCAATTTAAGGGGTAAAAAAAGATCAAAAAATTTTTTGCTTTGAAGTTAAACACAATAAGGTGTGTTTTTAAAAATCTAAAAATTTTAGTTTTTCAAAAAATGGTTACCTGAAGGAATTTTTTTACTATTTTTTTCGAAATCAGCAAAAAAAAAAATCCATAAAATTTTGTGTTTAGTTTCAAAACAAAATTTTTTTTTGCAGACCTTGTTATTATTTAAGGCCCCCATGATGTCCCCAAGCAAAAAATCTTGGGTTTTTCTCCCCCCGTTTTTTCTCCCCCCCTTTAAAAAAAAAAATTTCCCAAAAAAGCTGAAATTTTCGGGGAAAAAATCAAGGGGAGAAACCCCCAAATTTTTCCCCAAACCCAAATTTAGATAAGGCACCCACATATTTAAAAAAAAAAAAATAGGGCACTAAAGAACCCCGGGAAAGGTCCCAGAATTTCTGCGGGGGCCCACCCCTTTTTTTGGGTAAGAAGTGAGGAACTAATCCTACGAAATAGGGGAAACCCTTTAAAAATATTTGAAAAAATTTTTTTAAAAAATTTAAATTAAAAGACCCAAAAATAGTGTAAAAAAGGGGAAAAAAACCCCGAGGGTAGGTTTTTTAAAAAACAATATCAAATAATTAAAAAACAAGAGGGGGAAAATTAAAAAACAAAAAATAATACCCCTATTTTTAAGGCCCCCCCTTTCACGGTAAAAATTTATACCCCCCCCAGACGGCTCCCAATTTTAAAATCAGGCCCCAAAATAAAACAGTCACAATCTTGCCCTTTTAAGGAAATGTTTCCACAAAGAGAAAACTACTTCAAACCGGCCCCCGGGGTTTCCCTTTTTCAAAGGATGCCTTTAATCCAGTAGTTTTCTAATTGGGCCCTTTTTCACCCCCATTAAAGAAAAAAAAAAGTAAAAAAAAAAAAAAAGAGAATTAGTGTGGACCAAAAAAAAAACTGGGTTTAAAAAGGGGTTTTCCCCCCCGGAAATTAGGGGCCTGATTCAGAACTCAAATAAAAAAACCGGAAAACTAGAAATTTTTTTTATAAAGAAAAGGGGAAAGAACATTTTTTAACAATTAAATTTACCTTATTTCCCCCAAATTTAAAAAAAAAGGAAGCTACGGTTATGAAAGGAAAACCCCTTTTCCCCCGGCTGAGAGGTTAGCCGTTTAAGAAACGGTTTATTCTCTGATTTTGGGGGTCCTTTTAAAGTTTTAAAATTTAAAGGGAAAAAACAAAAAGAAATTACTAAATTAAATTTTTTTTAAATTTTTTTAAAAGGTTATTTGAAAATAAAGAAAAAAAAGGTATAAAAAAAGGGTTGCTCTGGGGTGTGTGTCTCAAAGTTTAAATTAAAGGGAAGAAAAAAAAAAAAGATAGTTACTAACATTAAATTATTTATTTATTAAAGGTTTTTTTTAAATAAAGACAAATGAGGTAAAAAAAAAAAAATACAAAAAATAAAGTAGATGATTAAATTTTAAAAGGCTTTTTGAAATAATTTAAAAAAAAAAAAACCACCCCAGCCCTGGGTTTTTGTCCCCACACTCTCAGAAAAAGGCAAAATTTGCAATCGGGGGGAATAAAATAGAAAACCATTCGAAAAAAAAACCATGCGATAGGGGGTGGGTACTTCTTGCTGATTTTGTTTAAAGGGCACCGACCCCGGTAAAAATTTAACCCCTTTGCCCCCAAAAATTTTTTTTCGTTTATAAATTTTTTTTTTGGCCCAAAAAGTTGTTGTGGGGGGCCATCTTCATGAAATTTTTGCAGCCCAAAATGGTGACCATGGAGATCACTGGGCGGGGGTTTTTGAAGCCCCGGGACAGATCAAACTAATGAGGGTTTATCTACTGGGGCTTTTTTGGGAGGGCCTTTTTTTTTTTCGTAGGCCGTGGGATACTATTAAAAATTTGTTTTTAGCGTCATCAATCCTTTGGAAAAAATCCCCCACAGGGCCCCCGAAAAAAAGCAAAAAAAAACCTTAGAAAAAAAAATTAAAAAACTACTATCATATAGTGTAAATATTAAAAACGTTTAATTTTTTGTTGTTTCAGATGCCCCTAGCCCCGAGGAATTTAAAAGGCTTTAGAGGGAAAACTTCAAGAAGGGTTTGGAAAATTTCCCCCACTGCACAGGGGCTTTATACGACAAACCCCAAAACAAAAATTTTTTAAGCCTCCAAGTCGGGTTTATTTTATTTCAACTATAAAGGGACCCTTCGGGTTTAGTATTTGGGGGATGTTTGTAAAAGCCTTTTACGAATTTATTTTGGCTGATTATGGCCCTAAAAGACCGTTTTTTGAAGATGGGGGTATTAGGGGTTTTTACAACCTTTGGAAAAAAAAAAAATTTGGGAAAAGACCATGGAAGAGTTTCCCAAATATCCCGTAAACTGCCGTATGTTTTTTTGACCCTGAAAGCCTTCCCATTATCTAAAAATTTAAATTTAATTCTTCTACCCGGGGGAAAAAACCCCAATGATGATCAAAAAATATTTAACTATCGTTTTCAGTAGGATTGAGGGAAACTCGAAAATGAATTTGGGATTATGGCTGGCCCGATTCAGGATCTTTTAAAAAACCCAAAATTTAAACCCCTCCCCAAAAAAAAAAAACCCCCGCAAAATCGTATTTTACTTTGTTATTTTTCATAAAAATACACACAGAAATGCGAAAAGGGATATATATGCCAAGCGGAACCGTGGACATAGAGCTTCCAAGAGGGGCAGGGGGGGTTAAAAATAGCTGGCGCCCGGGGAAACGAAGGTGTTGCTTTTACCTTCAATATTTGTAAATAACACAAGCAAAAAACAGTACAGGGGGCCGGGGCTTAAAAAGTATCCCAAAAAAAGCTAAGGGAATATTTTTTAAAAAAAAAAGGGGGCGGCTTTTTTTTTCAGCCTAAAGTGTAAACTATAGATGAAAAAACATTGTTCATCAATTTTTTTGTATTTTCGGTTGCCCTTTAAAAAAAGTTTTAAAGTTTATGTTTTCTAAAGATATTTTTAACATAACCCCAATTTCATTTCCCCTCGGTTTTTTAATAGAATCACTTGGGCTTATTGGGCTATGGGGAAAATTCCTATCAAAAAACCACAATGTTGATTCATAAACCTACTTAATCCTTCCTCGATTTTTTTTTTTTAAAGTTTAATTTTTTTTCAAAAATCCTTCCCCGAAAAAATAGTCCGGAGGGGAAGGTAAATTTTTTTTTTTTCAGGTCTTCCCCCCGTGGGTAATTTCCCAACAATTTTTTTTTTTACCTTGGGCCCTTTTTTTTCCCTGACAATTAAACTTCTGACTTTTTACTTTCCCCCCAAACAGGGAAAAAATCTCTATAAAAAACAAAAAAACTTAAATCTGAAATTTTAATTTATTTATTTATTTTTAAAAATTTTTATGGATAGGAGTTTAAATATTTTTTTTTTTTATATATGCGGGACAAGTTGAAGAATTTTTTACAAAAAAGTAGTGTGTAAAAATGGGGGTACCTTTTAAATCTTTTTCCTTTTATAATAAGGAAAAATCTCTTTCCTCTTCTTTTTTTTTTAAAAGCAATTATTTTTTTTGTTTGTTTTGGTTTCCCCCATTTTACGAACTTTAAACAACCTAAAAAACACTTATTTGAAAACCCCTAAGTCTAGACAGGGCGAAAAATTTTAAAATTGTTTCATATTTCCCCTCACAGTTTTAAAAAAGTTCCAATTTTATTGTCGGGTCTTAAAAAGAAATAAAACTTTTTTAAAATTTTGTTCAATAATTTTTTATTCAATTTTTTCCTTTTTTTAAAATCGCCCCTTTCACCGTCAAAAATATTGGTCGGTAAAGGGGGGCCTTTAAAAGGGGGTTTAAAATAGAACCAAAAAAAAAAGCCCTTTTTTTTAAAAATTTTTTTAATAAACCAAAAAAATACATTCAATAAAACTCCCCCACCCCCCCCCTTTTATGTGATGACAGGGAAAATTTCGGGGGGGTATTTTTTTTTTAAAAAGGGAAGGGTTACACAAACATTCATTTGGGCCCTCCTTTTTCCCTTGCAACTAATTTTTTTCCCGGGAAATTAAAAAATTTTAAAAAAAAAAATCCAACCCCTCTAGGAAAAAGGAAACAAAATTAACAATTTAAAAACCCATAATGGAACCCCAAAAAAAAAATAAACCCTTTCCCCAAAAAGAAAACCCCAAAAGGGTTAAAGGGTTAAAAAAAAAAAAAACCACAAGGGGGTTTTCATTAAAAAATAAAAAAAAAAATTTAAACCCCCCTTAAACCCCCGCCACCCGGGGAGGGAAACCCAAGGGCTAAAACCAAAAATTTTGGCCTCAAATTTTAAAAAAAAAAGAAGGAAAACCGGGGTAGAAAACTCACCACCTAAAAATGGCAATTGGGAAAGGGGCTGACCCCCAAAAGTTCCACAAAAAGGGCCCTAAAGCCAAAAGGGGCAAACCCTTGATTTTTGAAACCCGTTCAAAAAAATCAAATAAAATTTCCATTAAAAAACCAAAAAAAAAAGGGGAAAAAATATTAAACCTCATAAAGAAAACAAAAAAAAACTTTGTCCCCAAAAAAAATTTAAAGTTAAAGAAAATATTCGAATTTACCAAAACAACGTTTGTTCACCATAGTCAATCTCTCGGCCCCACTCCAAAACCATTCCCCTCCCACTCCCCTTTTGGGGTCATTAATGGGAAAAAAAAAATTTATGCGACAAAAGTCGTAAAGCTTGATTCCCCCCCCCCCCAACCCAAAAACCAAAGGGGCGCCCAACTCTGGAAACCCGATTTAAAAAAAAAAAATAAAGGGGTTGTAGACATAGTTTCCCAAAAAAAAGTCCCTAAGTTTTTTTTTTTTACACCCCACCCAAATAAAAAAAAAAACCCCTTTTTTTTAAGGCCCAATTCCCCTGGCATCTCAAATGCCGGTGACCTGGGGGTTAGGGGTACGGTGTCGACTTCTTTGCGGCGGCCGGGGGGCGATCCTCGGGCCGGCAAAAGTTTTTTCTGGGTTTCCCAAAAAACCCCTTTCCCACCCTCTACCAAAACATCTTGGAATGTGTGGGGGAAAGCCGGGAAACCACCCTTGGTTTGGATTTCCCCGTTAAACTGTTTCCTTTATTTCATTTTCAAAAATTTAAAACCCCACCCCTTAAAATTAGCGTTTAAATTTGGGATAAAACCGGGAAAGGGTTTGTAAGGACGCGGTTAAAATAAAAAATAATAATAATTTAAAAACGGCCCCGGGTCCCTTTCCCCCTGTTCTCGGGGGCCCGTCCAAAATGGAAGGTAGAGGGAAAAAAGCCCCGGAAAATACAATCTGAAAAAAAAAAAGGAAACTCATATGCCCCGGCCCCCGCAAGGGAATTTCGTAACAAGTCAAGTTCCGGTATAAACAAACTTCATATAGCCGGATTGTCAGTTTAAAAATAAAAACTGCCCCAAAATGCCAAATTTCGCTGTTTAAAAACTTGTAAGGAGCCAAACCCTCCGTGCCCCTTGGCTCTTCTCCCAGACATTTAAGTTGATTCCGCGCCCCTTCTGTGGCCCCCTAAATTTTTTTAAAGGGGGCCCAAAAAACCAGGGAAAGTCGTCTCCCCAAACCAATTTAAAACCAGGAGCGCCTCGGGGAACCCCCCCCCCGGGCCCGCCCGGGGGACTAAAAAAAAAGGGCGGCCCTTTTTTGGGCCTCTCCCCACCCACCTTGGGCTTTCCCGGGGGGGGGGACGAGTTGCGGGGAAAAGGGGAGGCCGCTAAGGCAGTTCCCCCTGGTTTCCTTGAAGGACCAGCGCGAAAACCGCCCGAAAAAAAAATTTTATTAAAAAACGTTTGAAGGCCTTAAAACCCTGAACCCAAAAATCAGACTACCCCAAACTCTCCTAAATAAGCCGAAGGGCCCTCCTGAAGCGGGGGTAAGGGAGACTGGGAAAGGCAAGGGGGGGCCTAAAAAGGGCCTCAACAAATTTTTATTCCCCTTTTTGGAAAAGGAAAAAGGATTGCGAGGGTAAATAAAAATTTTAAAAACTTTATAAAGTATGTCGGCCCACTACATTGGAATTTTTGGGGTTTTTTATTTCTCTGTTTTGAGGAAATTTTAAAATACTAAAATTTTTTCCCTTTCCCTCCTCCCCCTTTTTGTGTTTGAAAGGAAAACCCACTTTCCCCCCAAAATTGGGAAACCCGATGCTTTGTGGGGACGGGTGTAAATGTACCGACAAGCCCCTCTTTGACGGGGGTAACGGAGGTGTGGCTATATTTTGCACAAGCATATATTAAAACTTAAAAATAAAAATTTTTGTCTCTTTCTCCAATTTATTGCCGTTAGAGCCCCCCTTCCTATGGGGGTAACCGTATGCTGCATTTACCTCCCAACCCCGTTGAACGTGTTTTTCCCAAGGGGGACCCCTAAGGCCCTCTTTATACAAAAAACCCCCCCCCCTATATCATCTTGGGGGGCTTTTAAAAGCGCAAAAACCTGGTGGGGGTCAAATTTAACAGACACCGGGGGGAGGATTTGGGGAGGATATTCTTGTCCCCGGGGAAAAAACCCGGTGTTAATGTTAAAACCCGGGGGCCCAAAACACTTCCCACCTTTTTTGTAAACCTCTGCCCTCGGGGTTTAAAACCCCCATTAAAACCCCGGGGGTTGTGCTCACCCTTCCCCTTTTGGGGGCTTTTATTTGGGCCATGTGGCAAAAAGATCACTTTCCCTTTTTTTCTTTCACAAATTTAAAGGGTCCCCAGTACAGCAAAAGGTTCCCTATAATGGGTTTTTTTAAAACGTGCTTAAATGGGATAAAAACCGCGAGTAAACCCCTATTTGACGGACCCCCCTTTCTCCTTACGTCGATGTTTTAAGGGGGACAAATTTTCTTCGGGCGGTTTATAGCGGGCCGGGGAGGGAAACCCCTCCCTAAATCCTCGCCCCAAACCCCCACCAACCCTTTTTTTTTCCCTGGTGGAACGAGGATGGGCGGGGGGCTATTTAACCGTCGAAAAGGGCCCCACGGGGCTCTTTTATCGGGGTCCTATTTGGAGAAATTTTGGGTCAATTTCCGGGGTTCCCACGGGCTAGAGCCCCCCCGTAACGTTCGAGAAAGCAGAAGGGGAGTCTTGGGACCCGTTTTATTTTACCTTACTATTTTCCACTCCCCCCCAAAACCAAGGGTTTGGGGTACATTCGTTTAAAAAACTTTTGTAAACAAAAAAACCATTTTTTAATATACCCGCCTTTTGTTAACGGTTTACTTTTTCTCCTCCCCTATGGAGGTCCCCCCAATTTTATTGGGGGTCGATGTTCGCCGCTATTTCCTTTGCACTGCGAGCTCCCTTAAAAGAGTTCGCGGTGCAAAAGCCCCAAACATCGAGCGCCCTTTTCAAATTTATTTTTTTCCAAATTTGGGGGGGGGAAAATTTTTAAATTTCCCCCCTTTTAAATAAAGAGGAACTTTTTTTATGCCCTGTCCCAGGGGGGGAAAAAAAAACTTTTTGGGCCCGGGTGATATCCAAATTTCGAAATGTTGCGCCCAAAAAGGTTTCCCCGCTGGACGGGCCCCCTCTTAGGGCCTCTAAATTGTGTTTTTGAAACTCGTCAATTTCCCAACAATGTGGAGGCAAGCAAAAACCGGGTATCCCCCAAAATTTTTAAAAGTGGCAAGGATAAAAAAGAGCCAAATGTTATAGACCGATTTGCCCTTTAAATAGCGGGGGTATGCAGAAAATTTAGAAAAAATTATAAAATAAACGACTTTTTTGGGTTTTTTTAAATCCCGCAAAATTTCTATTTCCCAAAATTTCCAAAAGTTGGGTTTTTTTCCGTAACCGATCCCCCCGGGGGGATCACTCGTCCCCTCTTGAGACTGCTGGTTTTTTGACCCCCTTTCTCCAAAACAGCATCTTTTGGGGGGTTTTCTTTGTTTTTTGGGTAAAAGGGGGTACGTTTTCGAATTTTGGGGTTTTCGGAAACTTTAAAAAAACCTTTTTTTTTTGGGGGGTTTCCCGGGGGAACCCCCCCTAATTTTTTTTATTAAAATTTTTTGTCAGATAGACACTTTTTGGGTAAGGTTAAAAAAACCCCCTTTTTCCGAATCCCTTTTTTTCAATTTTAAAATGGGGGTTCCCCCCAATTTCAATCCTTTTAGCTTACGTTTTTCGCTAATTTAAATAAAAAAGCAAATTGTAGAAAAAAGTGCCCCTTTTCCCTTTTGGTTTTATGGGCCTTTTTGTGGGTGAAAACGCAATTTAAATTTCAGTTCATCAAATAATTTCCCCAAGGCCTGAAAAGACAGGGTACAACTGCGTAAAAAAATTATGGTTTGGCTTTTCGTAATGGCCTTTTTGTTTTCTGTGGGGCCAAAACACTGTCGTCCACTTCCCTAAAATTAAAGCGGAATACAGCCACCCCCAATATTTTAATTTAACAACGTTGTTTTAACCCTTTTTCCCCGGGGCCGGTTTTTAAAAAGGGTTTCCCGGGACTTTTAAAATTTGATTTTAAAAAATAAAAATTGGATCCCCCCCATCAAAAAACCCGGGGAAAACGAGGTTTTGTTTTAAAGCTTTTGAATTTAATTAAAGTTGTGAGTGTACCCCCTTTTGGGTTTTGATGGGGGGAAAACCCTTTAATTTCGCCCTTTTAGAGCCTTGGTTTGGGGAAACATAACTTGGTTTTCGCCCGTTTTGTTAAAATGGGTTTCCCCTGAAACCTTCCCGGAATTTTAAAAATGCTCGAAAGCGTTTCCCCAGCTTTGGGATTTCCCCACGGCTATGGGGCTTTTTTTGTACCCCTTCCCCTCGTCAGCATCCCGTGCCGACGCCGGTGGCCCCCCCTTTTCTTTCCGGGGGGTTTTTATCTCCTGGCATCTTAAAGTGGGCGAAACTGCATTGCATGGGAAAAAAATGTTGCTTTTCGGGCCCGTGTTTCACCCCCCCTAAAAACCCTGTCTTTTGGGATGAAAATAAAAAAGGGGGTAGTACAAGGCCCGGGTTGGGTTTTTGGGGTGCTATCGGTTTTTTTGGACACGTGTGGGGGGAAATTTCCTTTCCAAAAAGGGTTTTCCCCCCATCACCAGGTCGATTTTTTCCGGAAAATTCGCCCTCCGAAAAGCCTTTTGATTTTTTGCCCTGTTCACTTTAAACGGGGCCCCCCCAAAATTTGTATATGAGAGGACCTTTTTAAAGAGCTTTCCCCTCCACCGTTTTCACGGGTTTGGGGCGCATCTACAAAGGGCGGCTCCCAAAATTTTGGAGCTTTCCCTGGATGTGCTTTTTTTGTGGAAGGAAAACCCAAATTTTTAAAAATTTTGGGTTTTCCTAAAAAAGGAAAAAAAAAAGGGTTTTTTCGGCTGGGAAATTTTATCCCTTTTTTTAAAACTTTGTGTTTTTTTTTTACCGAATTTGTCCCCGTTCTGTCCCCATCGCGCGAAATTTCCATGAGTTCTCTGTTCGCATTTTTTCCATTCTCTATCCTGCAAATTTTAAAAAATTTTTTATTCATTAAGCACCCCCGGGTCGCCTTTTCTGGGGTTTCCCGGTTTACGCTATCTTCCCCGGAAATGAACTTGGGGGGCCAGGGGAAAAACCCAAAGGGGGCCCGGGACGCCTGCCTCCGGGGGCGGGGGGTCTGGGGGGTCTGTTTTTTTGTCTAAAAGGGTTAAAATTTTGGCGGGGGGTCCCTTAACCCCCCTGGCACGAGCGTGGGTTTTGACCCCTTGCTTTAAACAAAACTGCGGTCCATCAGGGGCGGGGTTTGTCGGATGGGCCCCCTTTTTATACGAAAGTCTAAAAAAAGGGGGAGGGGCAACGTTTACGAAAACTCCGCGTTTTGGGGGAAATTTTTTTGGGCCCCTAGTTTTTTTTCTCGGGGGGGATCCACCCAGTTGTGAGGTTTTTTTGATACTCCCCCCTTTGGGTTTTTCATTTCCCCTTTTTTGGGGAGTGTCGCAAAATAGCCCCCTTTCCTCTGGGTTTTATTTTAAAGGTGACTTTCGTTTTTTATTTTCGGCCCATTGTGCTGAGGGGGTTATTTGTTTACTCAGTTTTAATTTCCCCCAGGGGGATCTTTTTAATGCCATTTTTAGTCATTTTTTTAAAGTGGGCCCCCTTGGATATTATCTCATATTGAGACTTTTTTAAAAATTTTTTTACAATTTAACTGTTGTTTTGTCTTTTTTAACGTATTTTAATTTTAACTGTTGTGTCCTTTTTTAAAGTGTTATATTTTAATAAATTTTTTTTTTGTCTTTTTTTGGAGTGATTTCAATTGTGTTTTTTTTTGGGAGGGTGTACACTTAATTATACTAAGAGCCAAATTTTAAAAACTCCTTTTGGGGTGTCCCCAGATGGTGAATGTTTTATCTTTTCTCCAATGAGGTTTTTAATTTTGTTTTTTTTTTTATTTCAAGGCCCCAAAGGCCTCGATGTGCCCATGGGCCTTTTTTAAAACCAAAAAAAAAATAATAATAATAAAAAATAAAAAAAATAATAATGGGAAACGGCCGGGGGGGCCCCTTGCTGTTGTTTTGTGGGGGTTCAAAGTCGCGAGCATACTCGGGTCTTGGACACCGTGAAAAACCCATTAAAGGGTGAGGGGGGAGGGGAGGGTTTTCGGAGGGGGTGTAATTAAGGAGGAAGGGAGGGGTTTCCTTTCGTTCGGTTTCCCTTGTTTGGGCTTCATTTTGGGACGGCAATTTGGGTCAGCAACGTCTGCTTCCCGGTTTTTTCGGGTCGGCGTTGTGTTTGGCCGAAGAGGATTTCGCTGATGTGAAAACCCCCGGCTTCGTTTTTTTGGTTCCTTTAAAACAGACCCGGATTTTGGGGGGTGGCCGGGCCCCGTTTACGGTGTTCCCTGCCCTTTGGGGGACGTGTCGAATTTCCCACCTTGAGTTTTTGAAAATTTCGTTTTTTCCAAAATGGATTTTTTTTTTGGGGTGGTTTTGCCCGAAATTTTTTGGGGGTGTGTAGGTTTAGCCCGATAGATGGGGAGTGTTGTCCTCAGAGTTTCCCGCTGCTGTATGTTTTAAAGGGGTCCTCAGTTTGGAAGGGGAAAGGGGGGGTATTTTTAGGGTTTTTTTTTTGGATGGGGAGGGTTTGGAAAGTATGATCAAAACATAGAAAAAAAATGTTGAGCGGGCCCTTGGGGGAAATTCCCCCAAAGGGCCCTTTTTATGGGCCCCCCCTTTTTTTTCCGTAGAGAGTGGGGAGGAGTTTGTTCCCAAAATTAACCCCTATTTTTTTGAAGTAAGTGTTTTTGGTTAGAAAAAAGTAATTTTGAGTGTTTTTTTCAGCTGCAAATTTGTCCTTGGGGGGTAAAATTTGAAAGTGTTTTTTTAGCGAAAAAAATTGTCGTTTTCGGGTTACAGTTAATTTGTGGTCCGGGCCAATTAAAGGGTTGATTCGAATTTAATTCTATATGAGAAATTTTTAAAGGGTTTCCCTTTTTCAGATTTTTAAATTTTTTGGGGATTGAAGGTTAAAAGTTTGGGTTTTCTAACGTATTTTGAATTTGCATTCTTTTTATTTAAGCTTCGGGTGCTGACCGATAGGGCCCTTGGGGTAGTGTTTGCGTTGAAATCCCTCAATTCCCCGGTATCATAAAACCCCTATTTTATTTTTTTCGGAAAGGTCTTTCCCTTTGTAATATCTTTCCCCTGGTTGGATTTTGTATTCAATGGGGAATGTTTTTTTGTGTGTCCTTTTAAACGAATTTTTTTAAAATTTATAAATCATCGGTATATTTTTGATGATTGGGTTAAAAAACGGTAAAACCTCTTTTCCCAAAGGGGAAACCGTTTGGTATTTTGTGAAAAATTTGGGTTCAAAGTATTTTCTAAAGGGTTATAATCAATTTTAAATTTTTTGGGGCGAGTTTCAAAAAACCATATGTGTATAGGGAAGTCGAACCTTGTGTTAAGGGGTCTTTTTCCCTATGTAAGCTTGATTAGTTTTTTTTAAATTTTAAGTCATTTAAAATTTTAAACCCAAAAGTTATTTGTACAGGCTTTTTTTAATACGTTAATGATTTTATTATTTAAATTTTTCGACCCCTTTAAATGTGTTTGTCCAAAAGAAAAAATGCCGGGAAAAGGTAGAAATAGCTTTTTTTTCGGCTGTGAATTTAAGGTCATACCCCTCTGCAAATTTTAATACCTTTCCGTGGATCCAAAACCAAAAGATATGGAAAATTTTAAAGGATCGGGCTGTGGGTTTTTATTCGTCTCCGTATTTCCCTTTTTTTATATTAGATTGTTGTGTTTTTTCCCCTAAAATCAAAAATTTTTGGGCTGCCCTTTTCTTTTTTTTTTTAATTTTTTTGTAGGGTTTTATTGTATCTGAAACATTTCAGGTTTTTTGTTTATGCTTGTTTTGTTTCATTTTTCATAAAACAGTCTTTTTTTCGTTAAATAGCGTTTTTCTCTAATTATAGTTGCTAGTCTTAGTAATATATTTGGAAAGTGGTTATTATAAAGATGGTAGATATCTTGGTTTTTTGTAATGAGGGTTTTTATGGTGCTTTAAAATTTTTTTTGAATGTTTAAATATTGTAGTGTTTTAATTTTTTCAGTAAATTCGTTTTTTTAAAAATTTTTTGTTTTAATGGGGGCCCATTTCTAGGCGTCGCACCATGTTGTAAGTGGTGGGGGTTTTTCGTTAGTATATGGGGAAAAACTTGTAATGTCTTCCCTTTTTCAAAAGGGGTTTAAGTTTAGTTTGGGGTTGTTTTCCCAAACAAGTAAAAAGTTTTTTCCCCAATTCCCCTTTTTTGTGTTATCGATTAGTGGGTTTTCCCCGAATAAAAAAAACATGTTGCAAATTTTGGGAATTGATCATTGGTGGAAAAACCGGGTTTATCTCGTTCTTACTAATTTTTGTTGGTTTTAAATAGGGTGTTTGTAGGGGGGAAAGAACCCTACTTTTACCGGTGTTTGTTTTTAACCTTTAATTTACAAAACCGGTTTTAAATTTTTTTTGAAAGGTTTTAGATTGTTATTTAAAAAAGTTTAAATAGAATTTACTGGGGTTTTATTTAATTTTTTTTTAAAACCCAAACTTCTAACCATAAAACGGTTTTTTTCCAAAATTTTTTTCGGGTTCCAAAATTGTTTTTAATTAAAGTCAAAAAAGAGTAAAAGATTTTATTTTTGGTTTTCTGTTTGTTTTTTGGAATTTTAAAAAAAATTAAAAAATTTTTAAAAGAATTTTGGGGAAATTTTGAAACCCGGGTTGTTTTAATATTTGTAGTAATAATGATTAATTTAAAATTTTTTTTAAAAAAATTGTTTTATATGTTCTTATTTCGTGTTTTATTGCAAGTTCTTTTAAAAAGTCTATCATTTTTTTCTTTCGGGGTTTTAAAGTTCATGAAGTTTTTTTTATTTTTTGGTTTTTTTTTTTTTTTTTAAAATAATTTTTACAAAAATTTTCAGTTTCCCTTTAAAATTTTGGGCTTTGTTAAAAAGATTGCAGTAGGGTGAGGGGGGAATTTTTTTTTTGAATTTTCAAAAAAGACCCCAGCTTGTATGAAGCACTTGGGTACCTTTACGGAGGAGTAGAGTTTGAATCGTTTTTAGGGGTCGGGGCTCGGTTTAAGGCCAAGATTCCGCTTTAAGGTTTGTATCGTCCCCCCTTCAATGAATTTTTGTTGATTGCGTGGGATTGACCCCGGTGGGAGTTGTTTTTTTGAAGTACTTTGAAGAGGATGTGGAAATGGTCGGAATGATCGAAAGGGAAGATTTTTGGGATTTGTTTTTTGGGGTGTCGTGGATTTTTTTTTCGGAAATTTTGAGGCGGGGGGGGGGGAGGGATTTTCCTCGGATGATGGGAAAGTTTAATAGGACCTCTGTTTGTTTCTTCGCTGATCGGGTTTTTGGGATGAAAAATTTTATTGGATAGTTTTTGTCCATGGAAGTGGGGGTTTATCTCTCGTTATGATGGATATTTTTTAATTGTTCCCAAATTTTGGACTTCCTTTACTACAAGTATGTTTTTTGGGGGTTTTTGTATAATGTTGGGGGATTTTCTGAGCCCCCATTTGAAAGTATGTTTGAAACGGATCGTTTAAAGTTTTTAGAAGGGAAAGATATCTGTTATAGGGGCCCTTTCCCCCAGGGGGTTTTTGTTTTGAGAATTTCCCTTTTTGTTAGGTTTAAAAAATTTGGGAGTCTTTCTTTTGGTTGTTTAAAATCTGGATGTGGGGTGGGAGGGTTTTTAGTTGGTTTTTTCTACGTTTGTTTTTGGTTATTCGTTTGTTCCAAAGTTTAGACTTTTTTTTTTTCTATTTTTTTCGCAAAAAATGTTTTAAAACCCAATAAATAAGTTTTTCTACATATCCCTTTGAGGGGGGGCTTTAAAAAAGGCGGGCCCCCGTGAAGAAGTTTTCAGTACCCAAACCTTTTTTTGATGTGCTTGGGGTTTTTCCCCTATCCACTTGTTGTCATTATATTTTTTTTTTTAAGTGTATGTAGAATTGTATGCAATGTTATGGTTTTTTTGTTTTTTTTTTTGGTGTGGTTGTGTGGAGAGGATGTATTGTGCAATTGTATCTTGGGGTTAAACAAATCAAGTTAATCTTCCCTTTAATTTGATTTATAATTTTTTTTTTTACTTTTCTTTTTTCAGTTAAAATTTTTAGAAGTGTTGAAGGTATTTTTTGTTTTTTGTTGAAATGATTTTGGGGGGTAAAAGGTCCTCGTCAAAAAAGGGAAATTTTGTTCCCCTAGATTTTTAACCCTCGCGGGCTGAAACATTTAAAGAAATAAAAAATTAATTTTCGTGGGGTAAATTTTTGTGATATTTTAATTTTTCTACGGAAGTTTATTTCCGTTTATTAAAAGTTCTTTAGGAAGTGTGTTTCCGGTTTTTGATAATAATTTTGTTTGGGGAGAAGTTTTGTTTTTTTTAAATTTCCCCTCCTCACGTCCTATTGTGTTTTCTTTTTTAAAACCAAAACCCCCGGTTTTTAAAAATTTTTTTTATTTATTTCCCCCAATCATCCCCGTAAAATCCGTATCTCCTCTCTTTTTTATCCAAGTTAAAATTTTTTAAAAAGTGTAAATGTAAACATTGATTACATTTCCCTTTTTAATCTTTCCGCCCTTTCCCTGTTTTCTTTCGTTTCCCGGAAAAAAACCCAAAATTTAGGGCCGGTTTGGGCTGTGGGAAAACTTTGGGGGTTTTCCCCCTCGGGATTTTAAATTTTTTTTTCCCAAGGGCCCGAACCCTTTAAACTGGGGGGGAAAGGTTTGAGCTGGAAGTGGGAAGGCTTCGCCCATCGGAGAAGAGATCAGTGGGGTGACCGAAAGGGAAAGTCTTTTCCCCTTTTTCTGAACCCAGGATTTGGGTCCCATGAAGTCGATTGCGACGTTTTCCCCCCCCCCCCTTTTTTTTCCCGGGAGGGTAGGGTTTTTGGGGGCTTCCCGGGGTGCTCGTTACTCCCTTTCCTGGTCCCTTTATAGTGCGCTGTATTTCAGGTCCCCGACGTCCTTACAACTCTTTTCCAGGAATATTTTCTTTTCAGGTTCAGTAGGTATTCTTTTCTCCAGGGGTCCTGCTTTGCGGTTTTTGGCCCTGGAAAAAACTGCAAGATTTTCCTTCCTCATGTTTTGAGGGGCCAAAAAATCCTTTCCCGGGTCAGCTGGGTAATCTTGGTACAGCAGGGCTCCATTTTGGGGTTTTGAATTTTCCTGACGCAGAGTTTTTTTCTTGCTTGGGTCTTCTCTCGGGGGGAATCTTTTGAATGGGTTTCCCTCCTTTCTAACAATTTTTGGATGGGGTGTTTGATTCTTGAGCCCCTTTATGACTTTCTCGCACCCGGGGTTGCGATGAAAAATTGGGATTTAGGGGGCGTTGGGGGTTTTTGAGTAGTGGGGTAAAAGGCTCTTGGGGGGGCCATTTTTTTCCCTTTCTTGTGTGTGGTTTCCGTGGGAAACCCCCGCCGGGGGTTTTGGGAAAGGGGGGGTCGGGGAAAATCGTTCTTTCCCTTTTGGGGCGGTGTTGGATTTTTGAAGGAATTTACTCTTTAACATTTAAAGACCACTGGGATTTTTGGGTTTTTTCCCTCCCTTTATTGAAAACTAGCCAAATCAAAAAATTTGGGAAAAAGGTGCTTGGGTGAAAAGGGTTTTTTCCAAGAAAAAAGTTGGGGATTTCTAATCGCCCAGTGATGCGAGACACTTTGTTTTTGGTTTTCTGTGATATCTTTTTTCTGAGGTGATAGTTTTGCGCTACCGTAGAGATATCTTACTTGGTTCAATCTCTTGTTATAAACGCACCGTTCCTGTTCCCTTGCGTCGTTTGCAAGAGAAAGGATGGGTCTGTCCGTGTTGTGCTCTATGGTTTTAAAACTTCCTTTGTGTTTTCAATGCCCTTTGCGTGACTGCCCCATTTCCACTTTTTTTTGGGTCCGCCCTTGAGTTGATGGACTGTAGTTTTTGCCAATTGGGGACAAACTCCCAGCCGTACAAGTGCCCCAAAAGTTGGAGTTTGTCGCACGTTTTTGGAGGTTGTAAATTTTTGAATGGCCTTGATTTGTTCTGGTGGGAAGGTTTCCTTCGGGGATATGGAGACCTAGATATCGGAGGAGTCTTTCCGAATTTTTTCCGGGCCTGGGTTGTACATTTTCCAAACTTGGGGTACTCTTTGAGGTGTTCGAGGTGCTCTTCTTGAGTTGGAGAAGATATAAGGCATGTGGCAAAGCAAACTTCCCCTGGAGTCCCCAAGACTTGTTGTTTCAAATTCTGGAAAGCTTGGGCTCCTTTTAACCAAAAGGCCATTACTTTGAACTGATGGTTTCGCCTTTCCGGTGTGCTGAATGCAGTGAGATGTTTTGGTTTGGTCTAGGGATCTGCCAAAAATCCGGACTTGAGGTTATGGTGCTAAATACCCTGGTGGCCCAAAAGTTTGAAGGAAACTGTTATGGGGTCGGGACAGCTTTCCTTCTCCGTAATTTGTTGAGTATCGGTAGTCGAACAACCTGGGGGTTTTTTTTCCCCCCTTTTTAAGACATGGGGGCTTTGGTTTTTGAGAGGGGCTGTTGGGATTTAAAAGACCTTTTTTTTTGGGGAATCTATAGCAGGGGCCCGAAATTTTTTGATAGTTTTTTCACCGAATCGTGTTGGGTGCAGTTTGTTTGATTGTGTGGGTTGTATAGGCGAATGCTTGTTGGTGTTGCTCCAAAATGGGAAGGGGTCGTTTTTGGGTTGCGGGGGAAAGTGTTTATGACTTTTGTGTGATCGAAGGTGGTACTTTTTTAGGCTCCTCCGAATCCAGTAATTTGTCCCTTGTGCTTTCCGAATAGGATGATTTTTCCTTAAATCCCCACTATTTCCCTTTCTTTTGACCCACGGTGTCCTGGGAAAAAGTCTACAAGAGTTCCTGGGCGACCCGGGAAAGTGATCATTTTTTTTTCTTTATCTCTAGGTTTTTTTTGGGCAACGTCCTTGGATCTGAGTTCTTCCCTTCTTTAGCTAACGCACCGGGTGGGTTATCCAAAAGGGTTTTTCCTTGAGTAGGGTCTAAATAAAGTTCAAATGAATTATCCAAGGTTCCTGAGTCTAGGATGGCGTAGAATGTTCCTGCGTTGTTTTTGACTGGAATCTTTTGGGAATTTGGCCGATGGTTTCCGCTGCTAAGAAGGCCTGTTTCCTTAGGGGGGAGTCCGGCCCTTCTGCCCCTAGGTCCGTTTTTCCTGGAGCGTTTTGATGGGTTGCCCCTCTCGGTTTTGGTTCCCAAGTTTGCCTCAGAGAAGTGTGGGCAAACTCGGTGTAATGAGTTTGGGCAGAAATGACATGCGGGAAATTTATCGTGGGGTTTTTGGAGTGTGCTGGAAGCGACTTGTTAGCTGAGGGAGTTTGGGGGCAAAATTCTCTCTGGCTGTATTTGTTGTCAATGAAATGGGGGCCGGACCGTGAAAGGGTTTTATTGAGGGGTTAGGAGTTTCCTAAAGAGGGGGAGGACCTTTCATCCGGGGGTTTTGGGATAAATGCTATGTAGTTTTTACCCTTTCCCCAGGATAAATGAACTGTTGATTCCTGTTTGAAGGTCTTCCGTTAGTTTGGTTGAAATTGGACTTGAGCGTGGGGGTCGAACGTTCTTTTATTCTTTTGCCGAGTTCCTCCAGGTGTTTGATTATCCTTCGTAAAACGCCACCATTTTTATGCTTCTTGGTTTAATCTGCCCTTTACTACTATCTAGAATTCTGAGGATCCTTCTATTTTTTGAGGGGAAAACCCAGGGGTTTTCAGTTCAACCGGGGAATCCAGGAAGGCTTGGCTGGAAGGTAGTGCAAGGAACGGATTTAACTCGGGAGGAAGATTGATTGGTTGCTTGGGAATTCTTGGGGTTCGTCGTTCTTTTTGCTTCCCTTTTCTAGCAAATCTGTATATGAAAGCAGTCCCTGAGGTCTCGCTCTCGTCTTTTAAAGTTTGACAGAGGAATCGAACCATCGCACACCCGGCAGTAGATTTTGGTTTTTCCCCCTTCTGGTCTTGGTGATTCAGCATTTTATGGCGGGTTTCGTTTTTGGCAAGGGGATGGTTGTTTGGGGGGCCACCATTGTCCTAACTTTGGAAAAATGCTTCTCGGGTGGTGGATGTTTTGGAGAACTCCGTCCCTTTAAAACCCGTTATTTTTTGAAGTCAACTCCCCACTTGGGAGCCCTTTTGTTACGTTTTTTGGGCAGTAACACACTTTTTATTTGGGGGGTTCCGCGAAAAAACCCCTGAAACGTCCCAATCATGGAAAGGGGCCCGGGGGGGGGGGGGTTTTTTGGGTCCGGGGCCTTTTCTGTTGTTCGCGGGGGTTTTTTTTTTTTGCGAGCGACCCGGGGTTGAGGACACCGGGGAACCCATTAGTGGGGGGGAAAAGAAGAGTTTTCGGGGGAGGTGAAAAAAACGGGGGAGGACGGGTTTTTGGGGGGTTTGGGGGTTGGTGGGTTTGTTTAAACTTTTTCCCTTTCCCCCGGAGGGCCGGTTTGGGTACGTTTGGGGAAACTTCCGGAGAGAGGGAAAAGAGAGGGCGAGGGGGAGCCGAAGCGGCTAAACCGAAGAAGGAAAATAAATTAATTGTTGGTATTATATTCTTTTTTTTTCTTTTTTTAATTTTTAATCTTTCTAATATCTAATCTAAACATTTTTTCAAAAAAAAAAATAAATAAAAAAAATTTTCCAAACCTTTTTTGGGTTAATTAATATATCATGCCATCGAAAAATAAAAAAAAATCAAGGTTTTTCTTCCCCAAATAGGCACAAAACATTATTAATGGCGGGGGGGAATTGACCCCCGGGCCCGGGACATTTCACCTAGTTGGCGCATCACGAGGGGGAGCCCGAGCGT
>JBCFYV010001716.1:0-46718 GCA_039000515.1 Timema cristinae
AAGGTCTGCGAATTCACGATCAAATAATTCAGGTTGATAGCGCTCCTTGTGGCAGCACAGTAAAAATTAGAGTGAAGTGCTACAATCCTAGCTCCTGGAACATTTCATTTAGTCTAGTTTTCATAGGCCCGAGAGCTGAAGAAGCTAGTAGATCTACTTTCTTTCGCGTTATTCATACGTCCAACTACAAGGTGTTTCGTTATAGCTTTGTGGCTGTGGTGGTTGTTAAATGTCAAGTTCATTCAAATGGCACGCAAAATGTAGGATATTTTTGCAGATGGCGTTGGTGTTAACTTTAAAGGCTGTTTCTGCATTAACCAGCCAGTGTTGGCGATGATGTCGACATAATCCATCAGCGCGCATTTAACGTGAAGAAATACCGGCTAAACCAATTACGTTACTGTCCATAAAGGACTTAACGACGCGCTTACTGTGCTCGTGATGGTCATGACGGACGACGACTCGTGGCAAAGCTGGAGGAAACAGGTTCAATTAATAAGTGAGAAAGGGAAGCACAACCCACCGTATAAAGAGTCGTAGTCTGCAGAAGATGTTCGTGAGCGATTGATTCGCTCCACCGGAAATCATTAAGCCGATTGTCCCAAGGCCCAAATTTTTTTCTGCGACGATGTGCCAAAGAGCAGCTAAGCGGGGAAAATTCAGGACGAACATAGTGACAGCTGTACTCCAGTTGATGGAGCCCGACCACATCAAGCATTTAGGTACGTTAATGCACTTGGTTCCTCAACTTCGAGAAAATAAACCCTGGATGACGTTGTTTACCGATGAAACTTGGTTTAATCTCTCGGTATATGTGAATTCCCAAAACACAAGAATATGGGCGTCAGGAAACCCTTACGGAATCCACGAGACACCACTTCATTCGCGAAAGATGCGCACTTTCGCTTGAGAGAGTCATTGGACCAATATTCTTTGAACTGTGAACACTGATGCGTACAGATACATTTTTTATTACCTTCGTGGAGTAACTAGAATGCATCGAGCTTACGCAGGGATACTTCCAGCAGAATGGCGCCACATGCCACACCTCCAATGAGTCCTTGGTATAGTAGCCCCATGGCTTCTTTGGTGCTGACTGACAGTTCACAGCTGACTTCTGACAGTCAACATTTAGGTATATACCTAAATTTCGACTGTCAGAAGTGACAGCTGCTAAACACATGTTTTTGCAGATCATGTGGTGCGGCGTAGGGGTACAATTTGGTCTGGTAACTTTTCAAAGCCGTCAGATGTGAGCTGACACTTAGCACCAAAGAAACCATGGAGCTACTGTACTTAACAACTTGTTCGCGGACCGTGTCAACTCCAAAAACCTGTGGCCCCCGGGTTGCCAAACTTGACGTCAGCAGATTATTTCTTGTGAGGCCATCTTGAGTGGAAAGTCTACAAAAAACAACCCGCACACCATTCAAGATCTATGGGCAAACATCAAGACCGAAATAAACAATATCGACGCAGGTATGCTGAGACTTGTATAAGAAACCATGATGAAATGTGTGCAAACTTGTCTTAAAGATTAGGAGGGACACACTAAGCACATGATGGGGTGATGAGTCACTCTACCACTACTAACCAATCATTTACACGCATTTAAGTTACTGTATAGTCATTAAGTCAAGCGATCAGCTTATTTAAAAAGTGAGATCTGCCAAATGAAACACTGTGTATGTTATATGCAGTTGCCACTTTTGATAAATATTAGCCGACATCGGTGGTCTTGAGGTAAAGTGCTCACCTCAGGGCTCAATGTTCGTGGACTCAAACACAGTTGGGGTCTATAATTTTTTTTTTCTTGAGCAATAAAAAATATCTGTAGCACAACTTCCTACAAAGGGGAAGTAAAGCAGTTGTTCTCATGTCGATTGTGGCGTGTAAAAGAACTACTGGAAGGTATGTGAAAATACCTTTTCTAGTAAAATTGGTAGACGCTCTCGCTCATAGAAATTCTCGTGTGTTGATATGTCAGCTCAGAAAGTGAAAGTTAAATAATCAAAATAAAATTTAGTTTAGGTAATGATAAACCCTAACACTAATTAAATAGTAAAAATGTTATCAATGTCATCCGTAAACAAATACGTTTGTATTTTCTAATACGCCTTTCCTATGAAAATTTGTTTGACTAGCGACATTCGAACTTTGAAATGATATGGTTTGAGGATCACAATATCAATTTAAGGGTTTTGTCATTTAAAAAAAAATACTATCTGCCTCGTTTCGTTCAAACGTTTAGCACATACACGTGATCCACATCAGAAAGCGCGCAGACATTGTGTCTGGTTTACCGGTGATAGGAAAATCAAGGCTAAAATCCCGGCCCGAGTGTACTAAGGAGGTTTTTCCTAAACGGTTTTTTAATCTCCTTCCACGCAAGTACAAGTACATTTTCTCAAAAATGATCTTCGCTCCCTATTTCATTAGGCTGAATATGTGGATAACCCCAACAGGTGGTATCACACAAAAATAACTTGCATCGACCTGTACAGGTGGGCACGCGGACTATGTGTCTATCTCATCTTGTAGAATTTGCCAATGACTGAGGGGTCGGGGGTAAGTACTGGGGGTATTTTTTCCCTGGATGGTTTTCTACTCTCACCCCACGTATTATGTATGTGACCCTTTCACAATGTTGGAAATTAGGTGAGAGTGTAGGGGACGCGAGTTAAGGGCAATGTTTTCTCAGTTTTATCTCAAAACATATTTTTTGTCAAAATAAAATATTTCTGCAGCAGAAACATATAACTTAATTTTCTTACAATTGTGAGATCAATGGTTCTTTAATATGTCACAAGCAAAGCACCATTAGATGACACACTTTTAAACTAAGAGAAAAAGTTGTCATTCCAGGACATCCTTGAAAGAATATTCAAGAACTGTTCATATCAACTTGTGAAGAAAATTAAACTATGTAACTTATGTGTTTACATAAGCAATATCTTATTTATTTTGACAAAAAAAAAGTTTTTATAAAAAAACTGCAAATACACCTTTTATCATGTCCCCTTCAACCCCACGGTGGCGTGGTTGGCTAACGCGCTGGTTTCATGTTGAGCTAGACTTCTGAGGACGGGGAGATTGAGGTTCGAATCTCAGTCGGGTGAACTGGGGTGTAGTTTTTCCTAAATAGTTTTCCAATCTTCCTCCACACAAATGTGGGTCCACTCCCTCTAAATTCAACCTTCCAATGCCTAACCCAATAGAGAGCACTTAGACGCTAGGGGAAAAACCTTCCATAGCAGCCGTGGTCTTGGTAGGACTCGTGTCAATTATTTCAACGAACTTGATTGATAGTTTATATGGTCACTGTTTCGACAACTGATTATAAATAATTAAGTTATTGGCGTGTCTTATGATTCGATCCGTCGCACTAAACCTTGAGACGGAATTATTATTATTATTATTAGTTTAAACTATTTTATAGCAGAGGCACAAATGGTGATGAAGTATTGGTTGGGCTTGACAGGGAAGATAAGAGCAGGTACACTTAAGAAAGTCATGAATCTTAACTGTTTATTATTTAACAAGGGGGTGGGGAACATTCCACAATCAACGTGAAGCACAAACGTATTTTTTCTTAATGTTTTTTGAAATGTTCTTAGCAAACTGTAAGAAAAAAAATAGAACTGATTTTTTAAAAGGTAGGCCTAAAAAAAAGTAAATTATATTAGATTATAGTGATTTCTATTTGGTGAATATATAGTTTGTAAGCGTATGTGTGTTTAGTGGGTCTTACAGCTCGTTCAGGCTATCCGAATATTTACAATGATAGACTAGGGATGAGTAAACTAGAATTTATAGAAAATGGCGCTACATTTGTGTTTGAAGAAAGTGGAAAACCAGTCTCAGTGCACCCAATAGGGATACGAACCGCGGTCTCCATTGCGCCTTAAGACCAGCGGTATTTAACCTTTTCTGTTCTCGTACCCCCAAAGGTGTTGGTGCATAATGCAAGTTAAACATATTCTATAATAGGACTATTATTAGCACACGTCTTACTACCTGTTCGGGTTGAACGCACTTACGCTAATGTGTAAGGGTAGGGTGATTGTGAGATTAAATGAAGGACCTACAGTTTAACGTGGAATCCGAACCACGGTGGAGGCCTGGCATTCCCCACATTCACAAGATGTCTTGTCAGAGGTGAAGGAAGGGTTTGGCAATCAGATAAATCTGTGCCGGGACCGAGGATTGAACCCCAGACCCTCAACACAGAAGACCGACACCTTACTCTAATAGGAGAGAGAACGAGATTAATGGCGCTCCCAGATCGCACGTCCTTTCGTTTGGATCTCTTGTGCAAAACCATAAATCTAGCCCTGGTATTTCAATATATTTATCATGACATTATATATATATATATATATATAAATTGTGCGTACCTCCTAGGATATCTTTGCAAGCCCAAGCTTGAATATTAGTTCCTTTTGGACCATTCGACCACCGAAACGGGTTTGTACGTGCATAGAAAACCCAAACGAGTAGTGGGGTGAAAATGTTTTATTTTATTTTTTTACCCATACCCCCTGCGTGATAAGATTGCATGATATTCTAAAGCAAAATGTTCAATTTTTGGACTCGGCCCGATACTTTTAAAAGCTACTTTTACACAGTGTACCCTACTTATTTATTATTATTAATAGCACCGCGTCTTACTACCCATTCGGGTTATACACACCCTACTTATTTAATATAGATTTTTTATTACTGCGTTTACTACCAGTTCGGTCAGATAATTGCTCTAATGGGGTAAGGATGAGGAAGGAAAATTTTAGAGGTAGTCTACCCGCATCTACGCGGAAGGAGTGCGTGAAAAAACATCCCAACAGGGATTCGAACCCCGATCTCCCAGTCATCAGCAGGCCAATATAACCCCAGAGAGTGACGCCTTAGATCATTCGGGCATTGAAGCGTGCTAGTTTTTTAATTTGCAAGTTTAAGTTAAATTAACTTTTACCTAAACACACACTTAATTAGCCCAGCGTTTGCTGCCAGTATATAATTATTTATCTAACATTCAAGACATTACTTGCTCTAGGCCTATTTTCATGAATCCGTATAACTGGTATACGTCTACATATCCACTTTTGAAAAAAGCTTTAAACAATGTTGGACATTCTACTTTGTTTTATGTGAACTAAGTTATTTCAATCGCGATCCGACTATACATACATACCTATTTTCATAATTAGGCCCTTATCTGGCAGCTATAGACGTTACGTCCACGTATTAATTCATCAAATCATGCGATATACAGGCTACAGCCATCTCTTTTGAATATAAATACCATAAAATAAAAGTAATAATATTGTTAAATGTAGACCTCAAACAAGTTTGTGTTTTCTAGATAGCCCTTCCTATGAAAATTGTATTGTACATTATCCTTTATACCAGACATTTAAATGGTTTGGGAAAGTTGTTTCTATTGGCCAATATAACACGAGTTCCAACCCTATCCTTGACACCAACCAGTCCAATATTATTAACATCTCACCTTGAGGTTATGGGCAATCTGTCTGATGTAGAACAGTTCCAGATCTTGAAGAATCTCTATCTTTCCAATTTTCTCCGTGGGGACTTCTGACCCTCCGGGGGGGACTTGCGCGGATATGGGCCTACTTCCATTGCGTCCCGCGCCCGACTTCCGGTTGCTGTTGTCCCGCAGACTGAGGGCCCGGCAAAAGGGGGGAAACAAGAGTCCATATTTCGACCCGTTCTCTTCGGGGTCCAATGAACCGCACTCAAATTACAAACTAAATTAACGGTCCCAGAAACGGCAGAGTTACGATGGTAAATTATGTATTTATAGTTGAACTCGTTTCTTTTTTTTTTTTATTGTTTTAACATGAAGACAATGGCCCGGTAGCCCACTTCTCAGAACAAATTACACGTTCTAACAAATGTAATATATTCATGGAGAAAACCATTAAATCCCTAGGAATATTTCAAACATAAAACAATGTAAATGAAAAATAAACAACGGAATAGAGATTACAAATAATGACCCAAAAAAAACTAAATTCTCAACAAAAAAAACAAACTATTTTCCCATTCAACAATTGATTGATTATAGCAATGCTGTAATGTTACACTTCCAACTCACTGAAAAGTAATTCTCACTCCCGCACATGCTCTAATTTACCAACCGGCAAGAACATACTCGTGTTATGTGACATAACCTCTAAACTTTCATTGTACACCTCTTCACGGTTCAACGAATGAATCGGAACAGTTGTAGTTGGGTTGATGTTTTTTTTTGGCCAACGTATTCTCCGACAATCACAGAAGGGCTTAGTTTGAGGCTTCTGCGCAAGCGCATGCAAAAAATAAAGATGACAAGACAAAAGTGTGGTGATGGAAAGAGGGGGGGGGGGGGGGAAATACAACGTGCGTGTTGCCAACCGTAATAAACTTATGTCAACTCGAACAAACTTAATTTATCCTAACCAAAAGCTAATAAAACAGGCACAAATTTTTTAATTAATATCGAAAAAACAAATCAAACAATAACTACGAAGTTTTATCTTATAATTTAAAAACAGGTTAAAAGAGTCTGCCAACATGTTTTACTTGCTTATAAGTTGGCAGTGATATAAGCTACTTCCCCTTCTCCCAAGCCGAACACGTGCTAAGCTAGTCCTATTGAAAGAGGAGAAATGCATAAAGCACCTCATAAGATAAATCACAGGTAATTCAATGACTAAGAGAAGAGGAAACCCCTCGAACTAATGGTAAAAAAGGAACTGGGCCGGTTTATTTTCTACTCAAAAAAGCGAACAATGAAACCTAAAAGAAAAGGACGTACCGGTACCGAAGGGGAAAAAAACAACACAACAAAGATCAGCTGGCCAGCTTCCAAATACCGTGTATCCACTGCGATTTCTGTATCATCAAGGGGAGGAAAATTGGGGAGAGAAGGAGAATAAAATTTTTAAGACTTAAAAAAACCACTTGAAAAATTATTACAGTAATAGGAACTCTCGGCGATGAATCCAAAAATAAAACTCCACTTGGCACACGTGTCTGGAACTGGGAATAAGGATGGTGGCGCAGCTTCGTGGTTTAAATATAAACAACGTAACCGCGGCACTTCAGTGGACATCCACTTGAAGAAAGATTGTATTTGTACACGCGCCGACTAGAACGCAATGGCGTTTAACGCGGAGATGCGCCATTTAACCGGGGCATAATCAAAATAATTTTAAACAACATGCATTTTTTTTTTAGTACTAGAGAGAATAACTTATCCAGCTGCTTTACGCACAATACACCGATGCCGGTCTGACAGATACTAAACCGCTACAATAAAATAGCGGGCAGCTGTTTGTAGTGGCAGACAACGCTGAGACTGAATAGCTAGCGAAGTCAGTCAGCTGCTTACTCGAGTCGCGCGCCACGTTGCCAAAGCGACACGAAAGCAACACTGTATTGTCGCGAGTACCACCTCGAGAATGATAGCAGAGGGGATGAATGAGGTAGCTATGACTACGTTGAGAGAGGGGGGTTAGTCACCCTATCTCTGGAAGTCGGGTACAGACATGTGTCGTAGAGAACTGGACAACGCCGAAAATAATCTAGCAGGGTGAATAAAGCAAAACAATAGTTCGGTAACACTCAGATCTATCGGCGATTTTATCATCCATAACACATGGGAGACAAGATTTGCTGGGTGAATTTTATGATAAGAAATTAAAAAAACACAATAAAAAATAATTATCGGTTGTAGCAGGTCAGAAAAGAGCCACGGACACCCGAGTCAAAAACCGGGCGTTTTAAAGACCCGCCTAACATTTTGTTTCTAGCAGTTTAGTTCATTCCGACCGGCTACGGTGGCTGAATGGTCTTGGTCTTCTAAGGAGTCACTCTCTCAATAGGCTGGACTTCTAATTAGAGGATATTGAGGTTCGAATCTCTGTCGGGTTTTACTGAGTGTTTTTAATGGTTTTTCACTCTACCTCCTCTACATAAGGTTTCCCAGAGGGGTTTTTGGAATTGACTATCTAGCTCTAAAATATATATATATTTATTTCAAATTTCACCATAAAGATTTTGATAAAAATTCGTATCTAAACTTTGTTTAACCTCACAAGCCACTTAGATGTCCGCATGGTCTAAGGTGTCACTCTCGCAATAGATTAAACTGCCGATGATGAAAAGATTAGGATTCGTTCTAGGTCGGGTGGTTTTCCCTAAATTATTTTCTACTCTTCCTCCATGCTAATGCGGGTAAAATTTATCTAAATTCAACCTTTCCCATCCATAATATATTAGTGTAATAAGTACAAAAGTGTGTAACCCAAGTGGGTAGTAATATACGATGCTAAAAAAATATTTAAAAAATCAATACGAACATGGAGACATATTACACAGATTAAAAAAAAAGAGCTTAACTAATTAAAAAAACACGTTTAGTTTCAAAATGGACTATGTACACTTGGTTTACCCCAAAATGTAACATGGCATGAATTGTAAGATAGGGCCATAATGTAAGGCTGTAATGTGTGTTACATATATGTGAGCCTTTCGTGTGTGCTAGCATTGACTGCGAATTGATATTTGGACTCCTATCGCCGACATCGTGCATCTAAGTAACTACCACATTAAAAAACAAGTAGACAATTCGAATTTTTTTGAAATAATAATTTAAGCTATATGAAAAATCTGTTCAAATTAGGAATAATTTGTCGATCAAGTTAGTGTATGCCCAGTTTTTTATTGATACTTTTCATTCGTATGTACAAATGCATGTGTATAGTTCTATTGTTGATTTTATTCGTGATTAAAGCCCGCAAAAATATATCTATTACATAATTATTTTTAAATTTAGCACCACGTCTTACTACCTGTTCAGGAAAAAGCACGGAGGAAGGTTGAACTTAGAGGGAGCTTACCCGCATTTAAGTGGAGGGGGAGTGAAAAACATTTTTGTAAAACCACCCTCAGTACACTCGACCATGTCGCCTACAGTCTAGTCTAATACGAGAGGAATGCCTTAAACATTGTGGCCACCAAAGTAAGCCTAAAAATATAGTTGTTGGAAAAGAAATAATTTAAAAAAAAAAATATTTAACATGCACTTTATGAGCCAATTGTTAATATGCTTATATAAACACACAGCGTACAGACTTAATAATTATATATCGAAAACAAATCAACAAATTCATCACTATAAAAAGAGAAAAAAGAGAAACCCCAAATAATTAAAAAAAACTATTAATATTCCGGCCATTTCTAAAATCGAACTCGAAACCCTTGCTGAGAAGGTAGACGCACTACCAACTGGGCTACTTACTGAAAGCGCATCATGGTTTGTAAATCTTTGAGCAACATGGCAACATCGCAATAAATGTATATTTTAAAGGAAATACAGGTATCCAGAGTCTCGTAAATTAGCCTGTTATCAACCTGACCATACTTAACCACTACTGTAAAGATATTTTTTTTTATTTATTTGGGGTATTTAACGTGCACTTTCTGAACCAACTGATTATTTCAACACTCGAGAATTTATATGAGCGATAGAGAAAGAGCCCACTAAATTTGTAAGGAAAGGTATTTTCACATACCTTCCAGGTTTCTTTTATTTGCCACAATCGACATGAGATCGAAAACTTTACTTTCCCTCCGAAGAAAGTTGTGCAACGGATTTTTATCGATGGAAAAATTCCGTTGACAATGGCTGGGTTTCAACCCACAAACTTCGAGTTCTGAGGCGAGCACTTTACCTCAAGACCACCTAGGAAAACAATTTTTATTATTAATTTTAGCCCCAAGAATATTTTTTCTTCTAAAAAGGTTTTACTATAAAAATTGGACTGAATGTAGGCCTACTGTGTATATTATGAATCCTAAATGACAGACTACCATGGTAAAACCTTTGAATGTATATACATTCAACCCTTTCAACGGTAAAACTACTAAATAAAAGAGAGATTAAAAAAAAAAGATCGCGAGCAAAAATGAAGAGTTGTTTATACTGCCCCACAGGATTACCGTAAAGCGTGTTGATTGTGTCATCTTTGTATATCCGGACACCGTTATTCTTTAACTAAAAAAAAACAAAACATGGGTACAACACTAACCTCTTTACCCAAGTGCTTTACCATCACGCCGCGACGACACGAGGAACTACAGCTGGCTTTTGTCAAACATGGTAGCTATTTTAAGACACGACCGCATCAAAACGTTTACAGCTACAACATATTTTAAGCACTGTGCTTGGTAAAACCAAAAGTGCACAGCCATTTTTGTTGCCAAACTATTTCCATGTATAGTTTCCAACTTGATAAGAAAGGGGATTTTTTAATCCGACTGACAAGAAAAGGATTTTTTTGAAGATATACTTCTTTAGGCGCGTTTTGAAAAAATGATGAGAGTGAAATTTTAAGATGCGCGCGCATCACTGTAACACAAAAGTAACAGGTTGAAGTTAAACCGCTCATTAAGTCGCGAAAAAAAAAAGCTACCAACAAAATAGAAATAGAACCTCTGTTAGTCGCGCATGTTGGTACGCTCGTCGCCTCTGATCACTGTTTTCATATATATAATATTTATCCACATGTTTCTAGTTTCTACATTCACAACACGTGTTTTAGTTTCATACAAGTGCGAATTATATATGTGCTAATAAATTATATTCAGTAGTGATTTAAATTGAATATTTTGATTAATATTATTTACTATTCGTAAATATTAGTGAAAAAAATTGTGCTTATAGACTTTTTCAAGTGCCCCAATATAATTGAGGTTAACTATCCGTAAGTATTATTTATTGATATAAATTAAAATATTATTATTTAACATAATTAATACTAAATATTATTAAATTATTTTTATTTTTTAATGATGCCAAAGAAGTATAACTTCTCACGCGCGTACATAAGTACACACACCCATTTTTTTTCAAATATTTGAAGGGAAACAAAATTCAATCGACTCAAAATTTTATCAAACTAGTTTTTAACTGACGAGAAATTAACAGTTTTTTTGTGTACCGTTTGAGGTAAAACAAAACAAAAACTATATCGTTGGAATGAGTAGGTTCTACATTATGTGTCGAACATTTTTGACTTTAGTTAACACACACATTATTAAAAATAAAGAGAAAAAAAATAGAATTTAAAATTTTGGTTTAACCCGTTTCGGTGGCCACGTGGTCCAACGGGCTACTTTCGCAGTAGACTAGACTGCCGATGACTGGGAGATTGAGGTTCGAATCCCAGTCAGGTGTACTGAGGCTGGCTTTTCCTACATGATTTTCCAATCTCCCTAATCACAAATGCATGTATAATTATTCAAAATTCAACCATCCTCATACCTAACACAAATATGCGTACGGGTAGTAAGATATGATGCTAAAAAATAAAAAATAGTAAACAAATGATCTGAGGGGTTTGAAAACTTTTATTGATTAAAGGTATATTAAATTTTCTAACAAACCTCCTCCACCCCCAGAAAAATTCTCTTTCAACGCCCGAGCCCTTTGAAGTGTACCGCATGTGGGAGTTGTCACTAGAAGGGACACGATGGTACAACGACCGACCAAGCGTGTTGAAATAACATTGGGTGTCTGCCACCAGGAGGTTGACGTCATCCACTGTAGTCCTTTGCCCTTCTCGCTATTCACATTCATACGAGACGTCCAACTCCATAGCTCAGCCGAGAGAGCGTCTACCTTGTGTGACCCAGTGTGAAAGTTTCATTTTACTCCAGTTTACCCCCAATTTACCAGCCCCACGTCACTGTACTGTGCCCAATCCAATATTCGTTAACATTTCACAAGCCTGGACTTGACTAAGGGAGATGTTCGGAAGTTTGCCGAACCCCCAATCGGCCTGAACTGTTTGCTATTCCTATAATGGGAGATTGGTTGACTCCCGAGACTAGACTATAAATAAAACCCCTATGCACACTCTGTTTACCCTAAAAGATATCTTACCTTGACGGATTACACTATGACCCTATCTTATATACCAAAGTGGACTAATGCAAAGTCACCGAAGGGTATAATACACGTTTTAATTTCTTTCGCACAAAATGAAAAATTGTGATATTGTTTGGATTAAAAATTGTTACACGCACACAAATAAGTAGCCCCCCCACCCCCTAACTCACCACGCCACCCACACACCAATCCTAAATAGAGAGCGGATATGTAAAAAAAAGTTTACAACTGCTCTAATATGGGAGAGAAAAAAAAACCTCTTTGCACTAGGTTTGGATTCAAACTATAGTTTCCAAATATTTGGCTACCATATGTTACTATACAAATATTTTGCTATTTATTGTCATAATTTAATTTTCGGACAAGCGTATGACCTGAACGGTTAGTAAGACGCGGTGCTAAAAAAAAGTTAGTGAAACAGAAAAAAACTCAATATAGGAGTGATACATTTTCGACCCACACCGGGACTAAACCAGGACCTGTAGCTCAGTAGGCAGATTTTCTACTTCTTGAGCTCAAGTATTTGTTTTAGTTAAATGTATCTAACCACGCTCTATACCCGTTTAAACCAGGAGAAAGTTAAATTAACTAAGCGTACATTTAAAAGGAATCTTTGATAATTCGCCTATATATATATATATATATATATATATATATATATATATATATATATATATATATATATATATATATAGAGAGAGAGAGAGAGAGAGAGAGAGAGAGAGATAGAGAAAGATAGTTGAAATCCAATAATACATTCCCAATGTATCCAGTCTGGATCGAGGCCCGGTGTAAGAGTTTGGTTTTACCCCAGTTTAAAAGATTACCTTTGAGGAGGAACGAACCCAGCATCAGCGCGAGCGGATCAGAACACCCATTGACTGTGATATAACATAGTAAGTGGAGCAGCTACAAGTGGGGTGACATTTTTAAAATTTCAGATCTTTATTTTTTAATTCATCAAGGTTTGATTTCCTCGACTTTTGTCTCTAAATGAAAGAAACGAAGTTTTAGAATACGAAAAAAAAAGGTTTTAAATAAAAACATATTTAATGAGTAAAATTTCCAGTTGCAGTTTTTAAACCAAAACGTTTTTTAGTTCAAAATCATTCATATTCAATATAAACATAAAGTTTTATTTTCTTTACATGGTAACCCCAACAGTTGAATACCTGTCAAAAATGTCCTAGAATTTTATGACAACTTTTTTCTCTTGATTAAAAAAGATTTTCATCATACTAAAATTCAAGTAAAAATAAATAAATTAAAAACGGTTGAAATTATTGTAAGGCGTCACTCTCGTCAATCCCGGTCGGCTGTAATTAGGGTGGTTTATTTCCTAAATGGTGTTTCCACCCTCCCGCCACCCAAATGCGGATATACGTCCTTTAAATTCAACCTTCCTCGTCCTTGACACATGAACGTAGTTAGTAACGTACGTGTCGTAAACCGCGGTGATAAAAAAAAAACGTACACCCTTAACGCCGGTCGGTCTGAGTTTTAGTGGAGTTGTGTCTACCGCTTGTTGAGATATGTGTGATTTGGAGTTCACTACAAGTACAAGGGGTTTACACTTATTTTGTGTTAAATTACTGTGAAGAAGGGAATGCATATACATGAACAAATCCTGATTATTTTTATTTAGTACCGTGTTTTATTAACAGTTTGGGTTATACGCACTGTACTGATTACGCTAGTAAGTTAGGGATGAGGAAGGTTGTATTTATAAGAAATGTACACGCATTTGCGTGAAGGAAAAGTGAACTACTATTTTGTAAAAACCGCCCTCAGTACATCCGACCGGGAACCCTTATCTTCGTGTTTTCAGCAGTATAGTCTAATGCGAAAATGGCGCCTTAGACAATGTGACTCCCGAAGCAGGTCTGATCATCTAAGAATGGGTGTTGTTGTTTTTTTCAGTCCCCGTGAGTGATGTCACAGTCGTTGCCGAGGAAGGACATCATCTTACACCGTACATGGCAGTTATTCTGCTGAATTTAGTGATGGCCAAGGTGGAAGACTCAGCTCGAGGTTAGTTCTAGCTTTTCTCAAGGCGATACTCACAGATTTATTCGCATTCGACAGTTCGAAATCGCCGATTGACACGCAGTTATAATTGTTAGAGATTCGAAATGAAAAGTGGTATTCTTTTTTATTAGAAATTTAGGCAACTACAACCCAAGAGGTAACAAAAATCATAGAAGACTAATGGATCAAATAGCCACGCTATTATATTTGTTAATTACGGTTATAGCCGCTTCTAAATATTATATTCTTTAATTTGAAAAATGACACTTAGACACGGGAATCGAGCCTGGCACCTTTGGCTTAGTACGCCAATACTCTAACCACAGATAAATCTAGGAATCGTCCCGCAACTAGGGTAATTCTTTACTCATATTTTAAGACAGCATCTGTAATTAAACGTGAGTAGCGTGTAGGACCACCTGGTACAGCCCCTAGGCTATTTTCTGTGTGAGAGAGTATGTATTGTGATGACCACGTCCGGTTGATTTACCGTTATTCCCCCTCCCCTCTCCCCGAGACCATACACCTAGACCCGGGGGGTGGAGAGCCATCACAGTCTCCTAGGGCTGATGGGTCTAGCCCATTTGATTTTATGTGTGCTCATTAGATTTTAATGTATGCCCTAGCCCCATTAGATTTTTGCCCCAATAGATTTTAATGTGTGCCCAATGGTTTTTTATGTGTGCCCATTGGATGGGACTGACGTGTGGGGAACGTGCAATCTCGGGCACTCCTCCCACGACGTGTCGGCATGGGGGTTCAAACTCGGGACTATAATTAATCAGTCAGTGTTTGGAGATCGCCCCTCGGAATCCACAGACTGAGATCAGTGAAGCCTGATTACTAATGAGTGACCACAACCTTGGCACACAGATCCCCCTCCAAGTTCGAAGAGAGCATTTACGGTAATTTTCAGGGGCCCCAGGCCAGTCATTACCGGTAAACACGTTCAATCAGGAAAATTCCGGTCAGCTCCGTGACACGGATTTTTGTGTCACACAATAGCGTGAGCGCTAAGTGTCTCCGACACTCTATCATTAACAATATGATTATTATCTACGGTAAAAAGACTCCTATAGTAGGGTTTTGACCGGAAAGCACAATTACGTCAAGATACACTTGACAACAAATTATGTGTGAATATTCTAAACTGTTCCACCTAGCGATTCTAAACTGTTCTTCCTACCCAAGAACTTAAATATATTCATACGGTAAGTCCGTGATCTGACCATAAAGTTTGTACTTTTAAACTGTTCTTCCTACCAGAATCATACTATAGTTCTGTTCTTCATACCAAACAAATTAAATATATTCATACGTCAAGTCAGTGAAATACTGACCACCGGGAAAGGACTCATGTGATCTGCAGACGATCAATGTTGATGTCTGAGAGCCATACATAGCATAGTGTGAGAAAGTGAAAACGCAATTGCGTGGAAAAAATCACCCTCAGGGCCGCTGGCTGGGGTTTAAACCACGCTCTCCTCATTCTCAGCAGACGAGCCAAACACGAGAGTGACAGTATGCCTCAGTGGGGGATTCGAACCACAATCTCCACCTACATAAACAGATGAGTTACAAGCACCCTTTCTGGCTAAACTATATATATTAAGAAAATGTTCCACCAGGGAATCGATTCCAACCTCCTCCGCAAGAATGAGATGATGGAGTGACCACAGGGATTAGAACCTCGATATCTGTTGAGTTTTAGCGCTGTGACAATACGCAACGATGATCAAGACACAATTGATCAAGTAACGATACATTACATCTACTTTATTAACGAAGCTAAAAGCTTATATTGAAAATTAAAAGGAAAGTGAAAGGGTAAAACTCGATTTCGTTTTTGTTTGTAAAAACCCGGTCTCCACACACTGGCTAAACTCTTTTTAAATTCACTATGGGAAAAGTTTGGTCAAAGAGCCAATTTACCACACGTAGCCGTTGTCAACGACTATCAAGGCATCCACAAGTAACTGACGGAGCCGTACATCACCGTGGACAGCGTCATTGATGTAAATGATGAGGTTATGTTCCTCAATTAAAAGGATGCGCGTGACGCGTTAGGCCTTAACCCTAACACGAGTGTGGCGGTGGCATGCTACACGACAGCTAAGGCTAGGTTGCACTTATACAGCATCCTTGAACAATTGGGGGACCGCGTTTTGTATCACGATACATATAGCATTCTATTCATGGAACGTACCAGCAATTGGTGTCCACCAAACGGAGACTTTTTGGGTGACCTCACTGACGAACTTCAGGATTACGGTACAGGAAGCTATATTAGCGCCTTTGTATCTGGCGGTCCCAAAAATAGAGTTTGTGTTGGTGGCGATCCTGCCAAAACAAAAGCGGTGTGCAAGGTTCACGGGATCACCAATAACTACGGCAACCGGAACGACGTTAATTTTGACGTTTTGAAAGCGATGGTCACTGGACAGGCCGCGGAACGATACATACAGATACTGCACAAAATTGTAAGAAAAGGTCTTGCGACTGTATGTACCGTTTCACAGACTAAAGTCTACCGACCCGTGTATACCAAACGACGGATAATTGACATTATATATTATTTTCTACCTGAAATTTTTCTATCCAACAGTACAATTACCCACCTACCTTATTTTTAATCAAATATAATTTTTGGTTGTAAATATATATAAAGTTAATTTTGTTTATTTTCTTGTACATATGTTAAATTGAAACCATCTCTATGTGTATATATATTTAATTGGACTTAGATATGTTTCCAAACTATTTAGTACAGAGGCTATTCCCGCTACGACCTCAAGAAGTTTGCTATTATTATTATTATTTATTATTATTATTATTAGCACCGCGTCTTACTACCCGTTCGGGTTATACGCACTTACGCTAGTGTGTAATGGTAGGGTGATTGTGAGATGAAATGAAGGACCTACAGTTTAACGTGGAATCCGAACCACGGTGGAGACCTGGCATTCCTCACATTCACAAGATGTCTTGTCAGAGGTGAAGGAAGGGTTTGGTAATCAGATAAATCTTTGCCGGGACCGAGGATTGAACCCCGGCCGCCAGCATAGAAGTCTGACACCTTACCCCTAGACCACCAGGTCACCTAAGTTTGCTATTGTTTCCTAGACATGTATAATATATTTGGTAAAACATATTCTATAATCATCATTTTTTTATATTGTAATTAAATATTCCAAGTATTATTTTCATGGTGTGAGCAACTTTTATTTGTGCAAATAAAAACTGTATTGTTTGCATGACACCTGTAATGACTCTCCACAGCTGATTATCCTGGACGACCTAATGCGTGAAGCCAACGAAGTGGTCATCAATCTTTTCACCAAAGGATGCCATCATCAAAATATTAGCGTCATGTATCTTACACAAAATATATTCCACCAGGACAAGGGTCAAAGAGACATTTCCTTAAGCGCGCACTATATCGTGCTTTTTAAAAATCCCTAGGATAACGATCAGATTAAACACTTTACACGTCAGGTATGTCCAGAAAACCCCCGTGTTTTACAAGAGGTTTACGCCAAAAAAACTAGTTATAAGATTGGTTTAAAAGAAAGTTCAATAGCTAAAGTTCTACTAGTTGTGTTATTTTAAAATAAACAACGTTGATGATTAATTTAAAATATTTATTTTTATTCCCCAATATTTTTTTCCGCTTCTTTTCGACCTTCCCCCAAGTTACTGTGGCACACATAAGTCCTCTGGCACACCTGCACACCCGTTGAAAAACGCTGGTCTTAAGCCATGAGTCGACAACTGGGCGGTCTCACGGCTTTTTTCAATCGATCACACAATAAAACTACATTGTGATTAAAAGTCGATACTTGAGTCTTCTATACCAGCAAATAAATCGAGTACTCCCCACGGCTATATTTTGTTAGATTTCAAACAAGGTACACCCGAATGGTTCAGATATAGATCCTGCACAAAAGTTGGGTGCTGCGTGTAACTACCACGCAAGAGCTATAAAAACACCGACACTTCACGATTACAGATCATTTCATAGCCATGAGTCCCAAAGTGCTGAAGCAAGCCCCTCTGTTGCGTGCGATGCATCGCATTATCCCCCAGAAACGTGTCGCCTTGCTGAAAAAGGCGGACAAGAAACTGATTGACTTTGTTTGCGAGTGTGCCTACAAGACTTTAAAAGGGAGAGTGCCGTTGAAAAATGTACAGAAGACAAAGATACGTGCTCACAATCAGGTGTTGCGCAATTTTGTCAAACGAGGAGTATGTTGGAAGAAGAAGAAAAGACGACTACTCGTTCAGACAGGGGGAGCGTTCCTGCCCTTACTTTTAGCACCATTAATCAGCGGTGTCCTCTGTTCCTTATTCAACAAGTAGATAATGGAACACACGAAAAAGAAGATATTGGTGTCCCCGGTAACATTACACCGTTACGGGCAACACCACCAACATGTGGCACCGACTACAAATCTAGTGGTCTCCGAGCTGGACAAAGAAATGGAAAAAATTCTCGCTTCAAAACTTGACGACAAGTCTAAATGGACTTTATACGAACAAGTGCTACAGCGGTATCTGAACTTTAATCAGCACCCTCCATCGCCTGAAAATAGTGCCACAAAAGCCCCTGAAGTGTCTGTACTTCCCACCCCTGCAGTACTCAATACTGTACCAGTATAGGAACGTAAAAAAAGTAAAACTTTTAATATAACATTATTTCCCGAGGCGATATCTCTCGAGACGACCACGGGAAAGTGAGTATTCACGATACGTCTCTCCGTGGATCCAATATCGTGGATCTAGTCAACGATCTAGTCAGAGCAAGAATACAAAGCGAGCCGTCGGGGTGGTGAGAGTTTCTCACGGCACTTGAAAAAATAAACGTCCCGAAATAATTTATTGTAAACCCGAAACGTTTGGCGTCCATTAGATATCCGAAGCCCGTATCCCAACCACTTACACCGTCGCAACGCCCTAAGAAGAAGAAACTGAAAAGGGTGGACGAAAACAGGTGTATGTCGTTCCGCGCTTAATGGGCCGTTTAGCTGACATATACTACGACCTTTCTAATCCTGCGGGGTTTGCAGGGGCGGCGTCGCTCATAAAGGCGTCCAAGAAAGATCCGGACAAAATACGAGAATGGCTGCGTACGCAGGACGCTTGTACCCTAGATAAACCTGTGATAAAAAAAAGTTTCCACGCAACAAGTACACGGTGTCAAACATTGACGAGCTCTGGCAAGCTGATCTCAACGATATGCGAAGTCTCAGAAAATGCGACAGTGCCGTGTACTTGCTCACCGTCATTGACGTGTTTAGCAAGATGGCCTGGACGAGGACTCTTCCCTCCAAGACGGGGAGTGTCGTTAGGGACGCCTTTCAGGACATTTTCAAACAAAGTGGACGTAAACCTCTACGTTTACAGACGGACAAGGGTACAGAGTTCGCAGAACGTCTAGTCCGGAATTTTCTCAATAAAGAAGGTACCATGTATTACTACACCACTCATAATTCGGACGTGAAGGCAAGCATCGTAAAACGATTCAATAGAATTCTGAAAGGGCACATGTGGCGTTACTTTACCAAAAATAACATATATATATGTGGACGTCCTCCAAGATCTCGTCGACGCTTTCAATGGCGCAAAACATTCCGGTATCAAGAGGGAATCTGCAGACGTTTCAGAGACCAATGTGCTTCAAGTCAGAGGTAATCTGTACGGCAAACACCACCTAAACTTGAATAGTAAGCCAAAACTCAAAGTCGGTGACACGGTGCGTATTAGCAAATCCAAAATGCTGTTTGAAAAGGGCTACGAGAGCAATTGGAGTGAAGACATTTTCAAAGTCAGCAGTGTCGTGTTTCGACAACCAGTCGTCTACAGGATGACAAATCTTGACAGCGAGGAGATGGAGGGAACGTTTTACAAACCCGAATGGCAACGCGTACGTATTCCCGAAACTTTTAAAGTTGATAAAATACTATGTGTCAAGGCCAAAGGTGCCAGAAAGAAAGTGTACGTGCAGTGGAAAGGTTACCCCACCAAGTTTAATTCTTAGATTCCTGCCAATCACGTCAGCACCCTATCATGAAGGACCAGTTTTATATCACTTTGCCAAGCGACACCTCTATGGGATATTTCCCGAAAAATACCCTTACGAATTTCACCACGCAACTACCCTACCATCTTACACTTGAAAGCCAGTGGGAAAACGCTCTCGCCGAATTCCAATATCCGTGTTCTTTCACCACCGTACCCGAGGGTCAAAATATTGTATGGTACAAGTGGGTGGACGCTAACGGTGTGGAACAAATATTCAAGGATCACATCCCTCCTGAAAACTACAGCACTATCCATGAATTTATCAAAGCCTTAAACGAAGTATAGGCGTTTAAAGGGGATTTCGGAGTTGTATTCAAGTACACAAACTCTAACAAAAAAGTGGAGGTTGTTTCTTCTTCACCAAATATACAGCTGCTGACGCTATCTATTAAAATACGTCTACAGCTTGGTTTCGATCTTAAGACTAATCTGATTAAAGTCCCAAAGTCACCGTATGCCGCCAACATTCTACTAGGCTTGCCCTCGCAAATGTACATCTACATGGATATTGTCGATTTTCAACCTGTGGGTGACATTGTGGCACCACTTTTACATACCGTCGGTATCAACAACGTAAACTATGTCTACGACATACATAAGACAGTTAGCTATACACCGTTGCACTACGTGCCCCTACTTAAAAGGGAAATTGAAAGCCTGGAAATCAATATAAGAACAGACACTAATGAACCTGTACCATTCGAGTTTGGAAAAGTTTGTGTTATATTCATTTTAGACGTTGCTCGACATGAACTGTCCCTACCAAAGATAATACGTCAACCAGGTCATTACAGCCCGATTTTTCAAACGGCATTTATGTCATGTCCCATCACACACTGTTTTCTGGAACGGGTATCCATTTCATGAAAGAAGGTAGCGACATCACACGGGAAGCCTTCCCTACGGGATATCATCTCATGGCTTTCGATCTCACACCTAATCTGTCCGCCCACATGACATCGCATTGGAATTTGACAAGGCATGGTTCTCTGAGCATCGAAGTGAACTTCACCAGAGCTCTCACCGAAACCGTCAACAGTATCGTGTACGGGGAGTTTGCCAACATCATCACCATTGACAAAGACAGAAACGTCGTGACCGATTATGGGAGTTAATGTAAGCGAATTCTCACCCCTTATACTCGTCATTTTAGACTTCCAGAGCTTCATCAACGACAGCAAAGCATTTATCGCCAAAGAACTGAGTGTGTTATCTGTATGCAGTACATTACTTCAAAATTGGGTGTTAAAACCCCCTTAGGGCATCTAGGAACTTTCCACCGCTTCTAAAAATCAAGCGGACTAAATCGTCAAAAAACTGCACGGTATTCCCTGGGATAGCGGTGATATGGATTACAGCCTGCTCGAATCCTTCATCTCCCGTGCCACAACGCGTGCAGAAACCGTCTACGTCAAGGGGCAGAAAAGAAAAAGTATAAATACACGCCTACGCCTGTCGTAGATCTATACGACAAAGGTTGTTCGTCTTCGAAAACATCTAAATTGGGCCGCACCATGTGCATGGCACATAGTTCTGTTTGGAATTTCTGTTCATCCTCCATAGTTTGGGGACTTCGGGATTGGATGATTGAAGATGGACACGCACACCATAAGACGTGTGCTGAAAACAAACCCGTTGTTCCGTTCTGTACAATCGGGTGTTTTCTCTCCTGATCAACTACCTTCAAGAATAGCGCAACCTGCCGCTCTCATCATCAACACGGATCCACACAACACGCCTGGGAAACAGTGGGTCGCCATCTTTATTGACAAGAACGGCGTAGGAGAATACTTTGACAGCTATGGTTTTCCACCAGTATAATCTCACATTTGAAATGTATACGAAAAATCTTCCCACACGTCGCATAACACGTTACAACTTCAAAGAATAGCCTCAGATGTTTGCGGCCATTACAGCCTCATGTACCTTCTCTATAGCGCTCAGAACATTCCGATGAAAACTTTCCTAGACCTGTTCTCACCCACCAATCACACAGGCAATGACGCTAAGGTGGTGAGATATAACAACACAATTTCAAGCCGCTAGCTTCCTGCCGCCCATCAAGAGGCTAAGTCCAATCAGCGTGCGCCTATAAAAGAGGCATCCTGACGGCGTACCGGTCATAATCACGAAAGTCGTCCAAACGATCAAACATCATGGAAGGTCAAGACGTTTGTACCCGCAAAGCAAGGTCTGTGAAGCCACTCGCCATGACCAGTATTTTCAACACTTTGTTTACGCTAGACGAAGTCGACGCCAAGCGAGTCATCGTCGGCATGAGTGTCAAGAACAACTTTACGCCCTATGTCCAACTAGAAAAAGGCGGAGGAATTGTGCCGTGTCTAACCGTACAGAGTGGAAAGAACTGGGCAACTACAAGTCGGTAATATCAAAGTTTTTCAGCAACACGCAGCCTCCTCAGAAGATTAGCCTCACTAATCATTAAATCTCTTTGAGACGTATGTGCGGTGACAGTATGATCGTCATCAGCGAGAAACAATACGCTGGACTCAAACAGGTCACCTATCTAGCTCCTAGCTGGGCGCGTCTTTGTGAGATGTGGGACCTCATCGACGTCACCGTCGACCGAAGGGATATGTGGTCGACACCCGTCGCACAATATTGCAACGATTTGATCAACACACTCGTCGTGGATGTGTGCGACACGCTAACAGAATCAACGGATGTCATCGATCTCGAACAGCTTACGGTGGAAACACACATAATAAACCTGGATCTTATCAGTGCTACCTACTATGCACGTCAAGTCTACAGTTTTGACTATTACATGTTGGATTGAGAACTAAAGACAATTTTACTAACACATTCAAGAGACACTGTAGAAAAACGTATAAACGAATATATGAGTCATTCCTGTAAAAGTGTATAATACATATTATGAACGTCTGTGAAACCTTTAATGTATAATAAATATATGTTTGTTATATCGTGTTTTACTCATGCAAAACCTGTTTGTCCCTTACGAGTCTCGACTTGTCTTGTCGAACCGCCAAACTGGCGCCAAATATGAGTCATCAGGGAAAACCCAATGCGACATTATTCATGGTCGTTATCTATTCCTGACTCGGCTTGTTTTGTCAAGCTACCAAACCGCCGCCAGGGTTGCAATGCCATCACCGGAAAAAACCCATTACAAGTCGAAGGAGGAGGATTGCGACACCAAAATTGATTCAGGGGCTTACGAGAGGGAGCCAATGTTCAAACTCTACGCTAAATGGCCGTCGAGAGGATTCTTCTCGACACGTCGTGGGAAGAGTGCCCGAGACTGCACGGTTCTCCCACGCCAGTCCCCTCAAATGGGCACACATACAAAACCATTGGGCACACATTAAAATCTAATTAGAACACATACAAATCAAATGGGCTAAGCTCTAGGATATTGTGGTGGCCCTCCACCCCGGGTTCAGGAGTACGGTTTCGGGGGTGGGGGACGGAGAGGGGAGTAACGGTAAATCAACCGAATGTGGACATCACAATACACACTCTCTCTTACGGAAAATAACCTAGGGGCTGTGACAGGTGATCCTCACAACCACAGGATGTGGGTGGGGGAATAACGATAAATTAACTGGATGTGGAAAGTAGGTTAATTGACATGGATGTGGGTGGGGGAATAACGGTAAATTAATCTAATGTGGAAAGTAAGTTAATTGACATCACAATACACACTCTCGCTCACGGAAAATAGCCTAGGGGCTGTGCCAGGTGGTTCTACACGCTGATAACGTGCGGAAATTATTATCTACAACTACTGTGCACGCCCCGTCGTTCCAGCCCTCGGGCGTGACGCGTTGTTATTGTAAACATCGTGAACATATAGTCCGTGGAAGGGTGATATAGACCATTTTCTGTATGAAGGGATCGAATGGATTCTCGAGAATTGATATTTGGTTATGAATTATCGATGATTGAGAGTGAATAAAACACGGATATTATAAAATATATATATGCTAATTGGTGATTAAATTATCAGGAAGCCCTTCCACCTGCAACATCGAAAACTGTCTATATTTTCAAAAAGTTCCTTCATATGAAAACCGGTCTATAGCCCTCCAGTCACCTTGGATATGTTGATTGCCTCCCAATAGCCTTGACGAGGACTTCGTGAGGGTTTGTAAACATCCCTGTTTTTTCGTGGTTGTGTAACAAAGCAAACGACTATAAATAGACCTCGAGATCTTTACAATCGTTCAATATAATTTGTGATTTCATCCTATAAACATCAAGATGAGTTTTGACGATCTTGAAAACTGGTTCAATTTCGGTAAGTTTAAAAAGTTTTGTATATATTAATAGGTAACTATTTTACATGATAAAAAGTCTTTGGTGTACAGAGGTATTTGCTCTTTACAGACTTCCAAGAAGACACAACACCGGCGCCTGCAGGAACTATTCAAACGCGGTCTCCAGAACTGTTGGGGCTTTTCACAGAGGAAGGGATTTGCACGGCGGGTAATTTCCGGCTTTAAATTTGAGCATGATTGGTGTGTAGTTTTTTGCCCCTGTGATAGTAATTAATATGTATTTATTTAATTTCAGATTTTTGGGACACTGCACCACTGTCGCCGCCAGCCCAAAAGATGGACGACGACGTGTCGGCCGAGCTCGAGCGGCTAGCCCGGAGATCCGGGATGGTGTGCAGGCGCCGCTAGGGGTCACCGACGTCACGGCAGCCATCCCTCATGCCGATGTTTTGACCGAACTTGAGCTACTAGATCAACTCTTAAGTGAGTATCGACTATACTTGTAAATAGAAAGCTTATTTGACTTCCTCGCTACAGCTGTTCAGTTTAAACCCAAGCAATAATATATTTTGCTAGAGAGAGAGAGGCAGAAACCAGTCACTTTCTCCTGTCATTAGCGACTGGAGACGAGCGGGTATTTTTGTCGTATCAACAACTCTGGCGTTAAAAGCACAGCTGAAAATGTGGGTTTAACCTTTGTTAACGCGTATGTTTCGAACAATTATATTTAAAGTCTGTTGAGCAAGGGGTCCCGCGTTCGATTCCCGGGCATAGATGAAAATGTTGGTTTGATAAATTAAACCACTATTAACAAATCCAAATTCCCAACAAAGTTAATCTATAAAATAATTTAAATTACATTAAACACTCACAAAAAAAAATCCGCTCTCTCATTAATGCCCTGTGTTCAGCACTAGTGTCTGTATGTATAGCAAGTGACTTGGCGTATTAATCTAGGAAGTTCTTCTAGCTGTCAGATATGTATATACAAATACACACATGATGAGATTAATTAAAACAAAACCTATCTGATTTGTGTTATAATTTAACTTCAGGGATTTCCTTGAACTCGATGTGCTAGCTACTCATATTCAATACACACACTAATTAACGTTTAAAAAAGAACTGTGTGTTACATCCACCCTTGTAGAGTTATCATTCGCGTGGAAGGAGGGGTTCAATTCCCGAAACGGTTTAAACCACTATTAACAAATCCAAATTCCCAACAAAGTTAAACTATAAAATAATTTAAATTACATTAAACACTCACAAAAAAAAATCCGCTCTCTCATTAATGCCCTGTGTTCAGTACTAGTGTCTGTATGTATGAAGATCACATGACTTGGCGTATTAATCTAGGAAGTTCTTCTAGCTGTCAGATATGTATATACAAATACACACATGATGAGATTAATTAAAACAAAACCTAATCTGATGTGTGTTATAATTTAACTTCAGGGATTTCCTTGAACTCGATGTGCTAGCTGCTCATATTCAATACACACACTAATTAACGTTTAAAAAAGAACTGTGTGTTACAATCACCCTTGTAGAGTTATCATTCGTGTGGAAGGAGGGGTTCAATTCCCGAAACGGTTTAAACCACTATTAACAAATCCAAATTCCCAACAAAGTTAATCTATAAAATAATTTAAATTTGTCACTAAACACTCACAAAAAAAATAATGCCCTGTGTTCAGCAAGTGACTTGGCGTATTAATCTAGGAAGTTCTTCTAGCTGTCAGATATGTATATACAAATACACACATGATGAGATTAATTAAAACGGTTTACGTAAAAAAAAAACCTAAAATAATGTGTTAACTACTTATACTAGGACAGCATCAATACATACACACACACACACACTAATTAACGTTTAAAAGAACTGTGTGTGTTACATCCACCCTTGTAGAGTTATCAAACCCCAATCTCCTCAACAACGGCAGTCTGGTCTACTGTGCGATGTACACACTATTTGCCTGCGAGTAACATATATAGTAAATAGTGTAGGGTAACATATGCGTTGCTATTTATTCTGTGCCATCTACTCAGGAAAATTGGTACTTGTGTTAACCCCTACATATAACATATATAAAAAAAAATTGTGATTATCACTACACTATAGGGGTAGAATAATGAAAGGTAAGTTTACCCACAGTTGGGTGAAGAGAAAACGTTCAACACTCGTTGAATATCTGTCAAGGGTGTCCTGGAATTTAATGCTCCAAACTATATTTTGTTGACATACTAAATTATCCACTTAAACCTCAAGCCAAAATTATAGGAAGTGTACATACATTTGCATGGATGATGAAGGATCTATAATACTCAACACATTTTTAGCACTGCGCTATTAGATTATGAATTGGGAAGACTGTAATTATAGTAGAGTTTACAAATAGTTTATTGCAAGATTTTCTTTAACAACTTCATATACAGCCAGTCACATATTCTTACAAATAATAAATTATTGTAAGTCCTAGGGTGTATTTATTACACACACAATTTTCGATGGGGGTCCCGGGTTCGATTCCTATTCATGTGTGTTTAACCTTTGTATTTATTACACACGTGTGTTATAGTTGAAATGGATGGGGAAAATGGCGGCCCACCGACAACCATCGCTGCCGCAACGCCTCAGCACGGTGTTCGAGCCCCGAGGGAGTCCCCGCAACCCATCGCTGGCCCGTCTTCGGCACCGAGTAGTGGCACGGTTAATCAGGTAGGAGGAGCGTTGCCTCAAGGCGTCCCTCTCCGAATCGTCGAAGAGAGAATTAAGCAATTGAGGCGTTTTTTTTTATGTCGGTCGTGAATTGATCATACAATTAGGGACGCCGGGGAGCGATCGTGACGCTAAAACCTGGCTCGAGGAGCAAATCAATGCTTTGCTTGGACGTCTCCAGGATCATGGAGTTAGCGCCGAGGATCACGTAGGTCTACTATTGGTCAACACAGACTCCTCGTCAAGACCTGTGTTCGTTTCCTTTAGACGAGCAGAGCAGCTTGACGCGAAGGCTGTGCTCTCTAATGTAGAACGAGTGTTACAAAGCAATGATTCGTTCCTCACTTCATCCCCTCTGTATATCAAGTTACACCACTTTAAAGAGCCGCGCGGGAGGGGTAATCATAAATGTGATAAACTCGCTCCCGCTACCACGTATAGCCGAAATAATAAAGGAATAATTACTATTCAAAATGGCGACACACTCTGCCTCGACCGTGCATGGGTTGTCGCCAAGGCTATATGTGACGTTAAAAGAGAACCGGGATGCATGGACGTGAACACCTTTAAGCAGATCAAAAAGGGCCGTAATATTCAAAAACTCAAAGCAGAGGAACTATGCCGTGATGCCCGTGTGAATCTTTTGAAAGGTGGTGGACTCACCGAACTGAAACAATTTCAAACATACCTCACCGAATACAAAATCACCGTGTTCAGGGAACGTCGGGGGAGACAGGTCCTATTTGAGGGGCCTACTCCCTCCGAACATTCCTTTAAGGGGCACCTTGATTTGTATTTTCACGACGACAAGCAAAACCATTTTGATGTCATAACATCTTTGACAGCCGCGTTTAAGTGCGGGTACTTTTGCCGCGAGTGCCGTGTGCCGTTCAACACAAAGAACGATCACAAATGCGAAACCGCGTGCAAAAGATGCTACGCTAAACCGGCCTGTAGCGGAGGCCGATCTGTGACCTGTAAAGATTGCGGGCGCCGGTTCTCAAATCAGCAGTGTTTTGATAACCATAAACGTCCGGTTTTTGCAGAGGTCGCATGTCGGTCTGTGACGTAAAAAAGGTTTGCGAGGTATGCGGGCAATTTTTCAGTTTGGAAAGAGCAGGATTTTCACACAGGTGTTATGAGACTTTTTGTAGAGTATGCGAGACCCATCGCCCTTTTGGGCATTTCTGTTATATGAAGCGGGCCCCAGCCAAGCCGTCGCTGGAAAAGAGCAATTTCATGTTTGTATTTTACGATTTTGAATGCAGACAAGAAACGCCTCTTCAAGGTGCGGTCAACACGTACTTGCACGAACCTAACTTTTGTGTCGTGCAGTCGTGTTGCAAGGCCTGTCTTCATATAGATGCAAATGACAATCATTGCACCGATTGCGGGGGCGATAGGACTCGCATATTCAAGGGTGATGCAACAATGGCCCAATTTTTCGGATTTATAGAGCAAATTAAAGCTTCAAAATTTAAAGACATCACCCTCCTAGCCCATAATGCCAAGGGCTATGACGGAAATTTCATTTTAAAATATATGATGGAGGTTAAAAAATGGACTCCAGAACTTATAATGAACGGTGGGAAAATCATGTCCATGCGTTACGGCCCGCTCCACTTTATTGACTCGCTGAACTTTCTCCCCATGTCGTTGTCCAAGATGCCCAAAACGTTCGGCTTGGACGAGTCTTTGGCCAAGGGACATTTCCCCCATTTTTTCAACAAAAAAGAAAACGCGGGGTATAGGGGTCCCTTGCCGCCAAAGGAGGACTACGGCGTCGGCGAGATGTCGGTCGAGGGAAAGGAGCGCTTTGAGAAGTGGTATGACGCGTTGGTCAAAGAAAATTACGTCTTTGATTTTAACCGCGAGCTGGAACTGTATTGCGTGAAAGACGTAGAGATCCTGCGGAAGGCCTGCCTAAAGTTTAGAGACATGCTCGTGGAGAAAGCAAAGGTGGATCCTTTCAGAGAGGCGTGTACGATAGCTGGAGCGGCCATGTTGGTTTACCGCCGAAGCCATCTTAAGGAGAATACCGTCGGTATTGTCCCTAACGGTGGCTACCGGTGCGCGGACCAACAGTCGCACGTCGCAGTACAATGGCTCTGCTGGGAGGCCCATCAACGCGGTGTCTCTATCCTTCATGCGGGTAACGGCCGCGAGGAATACGTGTTAGGGCGACGTGTAGACGGCGTTGTTAAAGCTGGAGATACCACCACCGTCTTCCAGTTCTGGGGCGTTATTGGCACGGGTGTCCGCTCTGTTATCCGGACAGGACCACCCCCGTCAAAAACAGCCGCCACGAGACCATGGAGACGCGCTATGAAGCGACCATGGCCTGCGTGGAGAAATTTAAGAACGCCGGCTACGCGGTCGTAGAGATGTGGGAGTGTACGTTTAACGCGATGAAACGCACAGACAAGGACTTGCAGCGATTTGTACTCCGGCACGAGGTGTATACCAAGGAGCCCCTCAGCCCCAGGGATGCATTCTTTGGCGGGCGTACAAATTGTATCAAACTCTTTCACGAAGCTGACCTTTCTTGTGGAGAGAAGATCAGGTACTTGGACGTGTGTTCGTTGTATCCGTACGTTTGCAAGTACAAAAAATACCCCGTCGGCCACCCCAAAATTCACTTGGAGCCAAATTGTCCCGCTATAGATCGAGTAGAAGGCATAGCCAAAGTTACAGTGACGCCTCCGCGGGATTTATTCTTGCCCGTATTGCCTACACGGATGCACGACAAGTTGATGTTCATCTTGTGCAGGAAATGCGGGGAGGAGAAAAACCAAGACGCGTGTCGGCACAACGACAAAAAAGATCGCTGGTTGACAGGCGTCTGGGTGATTGACGAGATCCGGAAAGCCGTTGAGAAAGGCTACACCGTTGAAGCAGTGCACGAAGTGTGGGAGTACGATGTATCTGTTTACGACCGTCAGACACGTTCTGGCGGCCTGTTTCACGGCTACATCGATACTTTTTTGAAAATTAAACAAGAAGCCAGCGGATGGCCAGAGTGGTGCACCTCACAAGAGGAAAAGTTAGCTTACATTCAAAATTATGAGGAAAGGGAAGGGGTAAAACTCGATTTCGATTCTGTGTGTAAAAACCCCGGTCTCCGCACACTGGCTAAACTCTTTTTAAATTCGTTATGGGGAAAGTTTGGGCAAAGACCCGATTTACCACACGTAGCCGTTGTCAACGACTATCAGGGAATCCACAAGTACCTGACGGATCCGTACATCACCGTGGACAGCGTCATAGATGTTAATGACGAGGTTATGTTCCTCAATTACAAGGATGCGCGTGACGCGTTGCGCCCTAACCCTAACACGAGTGTGGCGGTGGCGTGCTACACGACTGCTATGGCTAGGTTGCACTTATACGGCATCCTTGAACAATTGGGGGACCGCGTTTTGTATCACGACACGGATAGCGTTCTGTTCACGGAACGCCCCAGCGATCAGAGTCCACCGACCGGAGACTTTTTAGGTGACCTCACTGACGAACTTCAGGATTACGGGCCGGGAAGCTACATCAGCGCCTTTGTATCTGGTGGTCCCAAGAATTACGCGTACCGGATTTATGTTGGTGGTGATCCCACCAAAACAAAAACGGTGTGCAAGGTTCGCGGGATCACCATAAACTACGGCAACCGGAACGACGTTAATTTCGACGTTCTGAAAGCGATGGTCACCGAACAGGCCGCGGAACGGTACATACAGATACCGCACAAAATTATAAGAAAAGGTCTTGCGACTGTATGTACCGTTTCGCAGAGTAAGGTTTACCGGCCGGTGTACACCAAACGCCGGATAATCGATGATTATAATACGTTGCCGTTTGGGTATCAAAGTCCTTGCAAACGCGCTCGCCACGATTAAAAGGTGATTATTTAGACGGGCCGAATAATCACCTTTTACTTTCTTTCACTCTAGACAGTTCCACCGACATACCATTTTTCAAAGATTTTTTTTTCATATTTTTTTCTGCATGAAAACAAGCATATTTTTTTATATTTTTTTTATGCACCCGGGTTACTTTTTTTTAATATTTTTTTATTTGCCAGTGCAATCCTCCGCCTACCTGATTTTTTTCTAGTCAATTATTTATTTGTATAATTTTTTATTTAGTACCGAGGCCACTATTCCCTCATATTGTAAACAAAACCAATTATTTTTATATATTGTAAATATTCATGACCAAATAAATATTGTAAAAATTGTTATGTTTGTGTTTTTTAACGTCTATACCCCCGCTCCCTCCTCTCCTATCCTATAAGCTCAGTCTCAAACATTATGGACAAGTTTAAACATCCATTTTCGGCCATCATCAGCGGCCCTTCAGGCTGCGGGAAGTAACCTGGTACACATCCCGCCGTAAGGATGTAGGGCAATAACACTAATTACTTCACAACTTTGATTGAAAGCAAGTACTAAAATTTCGCACTCTAGAAATATGTCTTATTATATTTATTAATCATAATGTTAATATTAAAAGTAGGTTCAGATTTAAGAGAGGGTGACAGGGGCTAAAGCCTCAGGGTCTTCACAAATCCACAAACTTGTTTATGAATACAATAAAAATATTTTTATTTTCAAAGTTTTGACATTATCTTCTGTCGTCAACAAGATCAACTAAAAACTATGGTTAATATAAACTTTGGTTTTGTTTCAAACCAATATAATTTAGCATAATGACAGTAGCTACTTCTTTGAATAATATGTTTAACATCGAGGTTTTAACAGTAAGTTTCGTAAATAAAAAAGGAAATTATTTGTTAAATGTTGGGCCTTTCAACTTATAAACCGGGCGCCTCCACCGTTCTAAATCAGGCCCTTATAAAAAGTTATCAAAAATCTTGCTATTATAATTATTGATTAGTGTATAACTACTACTAAATTACTAATTAAATTAATTAAAAGTTAAATACAATTGTAATAATTTGTTGCGACCATTGTGGCAACATGAGTTTCCTGTTTTAAAATAACAGGCTTCCTATGATAATCAGACTGTAGTATTTAGTGTAAATAAAAGGTGTTAAAGGAATCTCCTCTCAAACACGTAGGGCCTATGCTTATAGTACTTACAGATGGTGTCAAAGTTTAAAGATAAACATTTTATATTTTGGTTCTTTCAAAATGATATTTTTATAATGATCTAAACAGGTATATCCATAGTTTCCCTTTTTTCCCTCTTTAATTGGAAAAGGGTTGATAATTATATCTTTTGTTGCAAATCCTTATAACATCCTACAAGTTTTTTCAAGATCGTTGCGCAATTATTTATAAGTGCTTTACTAACATTCAAGCCAAATAAAATTTCTTTAAAAAGCTAATAGTCATCTTTAACAGTCATTATTATTTATAATATTAGTTTTTCTGAATTTGATTTTTATCATACAAGAAAGACTAAATTTATGACTTGCTTGGAATATATCTACAGTTCATTACTTTTATTAATTTATTATTTAGAAAAAAAGAGTTTACTTTAAATTGTTTAGAAATATGTTTTAAATGTTTTTTGTTAAGAGATTTCACAGTAGCTATATGATTCATTAATTTATTGTTCAATGTTATTGCATTTATCTTAGCATTGTTTTGTATATTTATAGTGCTTGCATCGGTTGCCAAGCGCTAAAGAAAATAAAAGGAAGTAGTAGTAGTATCTCATTGTGATAACACTGGTTACCAGTGACTATACTACCAAATTGAACAGGAAGATGTAGGTGAATTTTAAGAAAATGCCTCTAAACTTGTACGTACAGCAGAAACACCAGTGAACCCCAACAAGGATTAAATACTCACTCCGCTTTTAAAGTGTGGTACACTATCAGTACTGCCAACCCCGCTAAAAGTTCTTCAAATATAATTAATCTCGTTCCTCCTTCCCATACTAAATTAAAATAAACACATCAGTGCATACGTGGACTAAAGGATGAGTTTGTCTGATGGTGATGGGAAGGCTACGGTTGAAATCCCGGATAGGTGCACTGAGGATGCGTTTATTCCCATTCTCCTTTCTCTGGTACATACTCTTTTAATATTACCTTCCTGGTCTCTACGTCATTAGACTTGTTAGAAGCGATGGAGGAAAATAACAACTATTATAAAATGTAATAATAATAATAATACGTTAACTGTGCAAATCTGTCATCATACAAATAATTTAAAAAAATCGTTACACATAATAGATTGAAAGCCATTTTTCTCAGTGATCTTTAAACAATTCTTTGAAAGTTGAAAATTAAATACATTCGTTATCATATTTTAGTGTGGTGAACAAATACTCAATCAAATAACCTATACTTTAGGTCTGTATTAAATTGTAAGTAGATCCTTCACTTCTACTGTGTCTATTGTTCTAATCTTTAGAGTGTGTATTATAGAACTCAATCTTGGTACGACAGTAGGTGTAGGTATTTAATAACTGTTGCTTTCAAGATAGACAGATATTATTTTTATTAATTTGTAGGCATTGATAATCTAAAATAGGGGTCGGCAACTTGTTGATCGTGATCGACCGGTCGATCTAACGTCAAATTTCAGTCGATGACCTAATAAGAGTCTATCACCCGCATAGGTGGCGTAGTTGGCTAACGCGCGTGTCGTGTTGAGCTCGATTGCTGAGGATGGGGAGATCGAGGTTCGAATCTCGATCGGGGGAACTGGGGGGGTTTCCAGTTTTCAAGATCGTCAAAACTAATTTTTTGTTAATGGTAATCGGCTGCAATCAGTTACTATAATGATCGTCTGTATTGATTTTGAGGCCTATTTATACTCTCTCATTTTTGTTTTTCCATTAATATCAAGGTTATGCATTTCATCTCACACGTCAACATAAGTGCGTATAACCCGATCGGTTAGTAATACGAGCTGTTAATATTACTTATTTGAATGGGATGTCAAACCATGTCCACTGATCAAATAAGTATTATAGTTTATCTTTTACCGAACAGGGTATAAATTATTTCATGTCCTTCTAAACTCTGCGACTAACCGTTGAACGCCCTGGGGGTAACCAACAGGATATTCCGACAATAACAACTCGTTCTAGTGATGTTTCAAGTAGTAAATGGAGATTGTAAGATAACATATTCTATAGTCCCAGCCACGGCTGCTGCTCTAGAGTCTATGGTCCCCGCCAAAGATGTTGCAGGCGCTGTAGGTGAGAGGGCTTCCTGATAATTAATCATAATATCCGTGTTTTAAACCCTCTCGATCATCGATAATCCATCACCAAATATCAATTATCGAGAATCGGTTCGAGGGGTTGGGGGACACGTACTATCCCTTCCTACAGAAATTTGTCTATAGTTTTTTCATACTCTTATATTAACTTTCACGAAGTCCTCGTCAAGGCTATTGGGAGGCAATCAACATATAGAGGGCTATAGACCGGTTTTCATATGAAGGAACTTTTTGAAAATATAGACAGTTTTCGATGTTGCAGGTGGGAGGGCTTCCTTATAATTAATCATAATATCCGTGTTTTAAACACTCTCGATCATCGATAATTCATAAACAATTATCAATTCTCAAGAATCCATTCGGGGGGACACGTACAGAAAATGGTCTATATCACCCTTCCACGGACTATATGTTCACGATGTTTACAATAACAACGCGTCACGCCCGAGGGCTGGAACGACGGGGCGTGCACAGTAGTTCTACATAAGTATTTCATTTTTCAATTTAAAGAATACGATATTTAGATGCGGCTATAACCGTAATTAACAAATATAAGAGCTTGGATATTTAATACATCATTATGTACCCATTCATACAATTGTAAATGTACTATTGGCAGCATAAAGCCCTCTAGATATGAAGGTGGCTGCGTCGGCGAAGGTAGCCTACGATTTCAGCACGTCCATCACAGACTCTGCCTTAAAATATGAGTGAGGAATGGCCCTGGGCACGGGACGACTCCGGGATAGCGCAATGGTTTGAGCCAAAGGTATCGGATTCTATTCCCATGTTCATGTCTCATTTTTCAATTTAAAGAATATAGAAGACGACTAAGATTGAAATTTTAAAAACCAACCAAGAAGCCAAAGATTAAAATTCCTCTCATTGCACACTATCACAACTAAAAATCTACTATTTACTCAATAACCTACTTCTATTACAGGCTCGTAAATCGAAATAAATCTTTCGCCCTATTCTACGAGTAAATAACCAACTTCTTTCCAGGAATAACACTAAGAAAAGCCTTGTTATCCCCGAATTAGCCACTAGAGTTCATTAGTGGATGTTGAATGTTTTAAGAGAGAAGAGAATTTCCTCTGTAATTCTGAGCTGTCAAAGTTTATTAATCTAAACAAGCGATTTTCAAACTTTTTTCAGAGCACTGTACACTCAACAAGGCTCTAAAATTAGACACACCATACATTTTTAGGGAGATATTTTATTGCCAAAAAAACTAGTTATAAGATTGGTTTAAAAGAAAGTTCAATAGCTAAAGTTCTAATAGTTGTGTTATTTTAAAATAAACAATGTTGATGATTAATTTTAAAATATTTACTTTTATTCCCCAATGTTTTTTTTCCGCTTCTTTTCGACCTTCCCCCAAATTACTGTGGCACACATAAGTACTCTGGCACATCTGCACACCCGTTGAAAAACGCTGGTCTTAAGCCATGGGCGGTCTCACGGCTTTTTTCAATCGATCACGCAATAAAACTACATTGTGATTAAAAGTCGATACTTGAGTCTTCTATACCAGCAAATAAATCGAGTACTTAAAAATAATATTTGAGTGAGACTAAAATAACGGTAATCGGTAATGTTATAAGAGATTTTAAATAGTTTAGTATGGAAATAAATATCGTTAGCACCGCATCTTACTACCCGTTCGGTTTATACGCTTATGATTTTAGGGATTAGGAAGTTTATATTTAAAGGAATTATACCCGCATTTGCGTGAATAGAGTGGAAAACCCTTCTGAAAAAACCACCCTCAATACACCTGACCGAGATTCGAACTTCGATCTCTTCGTCATCGGCAGTCCAGTCTACTGAGAGAGTAGCACCTTAGATCATGCAACCACCGAAAGTTAGGGACACTATATTTTGAGAAAAGATTGAACTCAAGGAATGGGTAAGATGTAAGCCTATACAAAATAATCAAAGCAAAAGTAGAGTGAATAAACGATTGATAATCACAAGATCTTTGATAGGTTTAATTATGTTGATTGGGCCCCAAAAAGGTATCTGGCCCCTAGTCTAAGCTCTTAAAGGCCCGCATCGGTGGACACGTGGATTCAAAGTCAATCTAAGCTAGTCTGGTTTACCGCTGAAGAGGTTAGGGTTCGAATCCCGGTCGAACGTTATAAGTATGTTTTTTGCTAAATGGTTTCCCACTCTTACTCCACGCAAATGAAGATATATATATCCTATAAATTCTATTTACCTCAACTTCCTATATTAGCGTAGTTAAAATGTTCACAGCCCGGATAGGTAATAAGAAAAAGTAAAATAATAACCTAGCTTGAGTCGCACCAATAAAACCCTAATCATACAATCTTTTAATTAGAAGCTCCAGAAAGAGCGTATTATAGTGAGACAACCTTGTAATATCTGTATACCTAGATCACTGTAGCTGACGTCATGGAGATGCTAATGTATTCCAGGCAGATAATTCTCACTTTCTTCACGGGATGGTTCCCATTCACATCACGAGCAAGGCGGCTGTCATCGCACTAAAGTACATATCGAGAATATTGCCATACCACAGCAATACAACATATATGCCAGTTTAGTTGGATGTTGGTATGTTACAAGGCAAGGAGCTCAGATTTACTTTAGGGCGAGAATAGTAGATACATTCTAGGGCGAGCATCCTACCTAAATACCCAGGCGAACCCCAAAGATAAACACCTGGGTGAGTCAAAAGATAAACACATTGGTGAGCATCTAACATAAACACCAGGGTGAGCAACATAATAAACACCAAGGCGAGCAGCTAAGATAGACACCAAGGCGAGCAATATAATAAACACCAAGGCGAGCAGCTAAGATAGACACCAAGGCGAGCAATATAATAAACACCAAGGCGAGCAGCTAAGAGAGACACCAAGGCGAGCAGTTATAGTAAACACCAAGGCGAGCAGCTAAGATAGACACCAAGGCGAGCAGTTATAGTAAACAATAGAGCGAGCAGCTAAGAGAGACACCAAGGCGAGCAATATAATAAACACCAAGGCGAGCAGCTAAGATAGACACCAAGGCGAGCAATATAATAAACACCAAGGCGAGCAGCTAAGAGAGACACCAAGGCGAGCAATATAATAAACACCAAGGCGAGCAGCTAAGAGAGACACCAAGGCGAGCAGTTATAGTAAACAATAGAGCGAGCAGCTAAGAGAGACACCAAGGCGAGCAGTTATAGTAAACAATAGAGCGAGCAGCTAAGAGAGACACCAAGGCGAGCAGTTATAGTAAACAATAGAGCGAGCAGCTAAGAGAGACACCAAGGCGAGCAATATAATAAACACCAAGGCGAGCAGCTAAGATAGACACCAAGGCGAGCAATATAATAAACACCAAGGCGAGCAGCTAAGAGAGACACCAAGGCGAGCAGTTATAGTAAACACTAGAGCGAGCAGCTAAGAGAGACACCAAGGCGAGCAGTTATAGTAAACACTAGAGCGAGCAGCTAAGAGAGACACCAAGGCGAGCAGTTATAGTAAACACTAGAGCGAGCAGCTAAGAGAGACACCAAGGCGAGCAGTTATAGTAAACACTAGAGCGAGCAGCTAAGAGAGACACCAAGGCGAGCAGTTATAGTAAACACTAGAGCGAGCAGCTAAGAGAGACACCAAGGCGAGCAGTTATAGTAAACAATAGAGCAAGCAGCTAAGATGACTTAGATGTAATATATCAACGTAATTATCTCCACACTAACGCCCTTATTTTAAAATTACGCTCCTCATCCTTGTCTCTGAGATTATACCGTCCATAAAATAAATAACAGGCCTACCGCCTGGGAAATATATAAATTTTATTTAAGTGTGCTTGCGAATAAATTTTTTTTTTTTTTGGCAAAATAGATGTGACAAGCTTTAAACAAAGAAAAAAATACGCAAATAAATTTAAAAAAAAACAACATATTTTTGTTCTTAAAAATAGTACTTTAAATTGAAATTAGATTAGTTACAACAGCACCAGCTGTTAAATTAATGATAGTTTTAAAATATTTTAGCTGTGTGTGGTGCAGCAAGAACATTTGCCTCTAGTAGTTTATATCCTGACAACCCGTGCAGTGATGTCATTATCCTATAGAATACAGCACACACAAAAGGAAACACGATAGAAATTAAGGATAATGTATGTTGGGAACCACATCCTTAGGGAATCCGAATGCTCCGAATGCAGTACACTAAATAGATACAATGAGAACGGTCCAATATACATCATTATCACAATAGACTAGACTGCTAATGCCGGGGAGATCGTCGGGGTTCGATTCTCGGTCGGATGTACTGAGGATGATTTTACCTAAATGATTTTTCCCCCAAATATACGGACACTTATTATAAATTCAATCTTTCTCGTCCATAACACATTAGCGTAATTTATTTCATACGCACGGGTAGTAAAAGGCGGTGACAAAAAAACAACAACAGCGTGTGACTAAAAAACAAATGTGACTGCAGAGCTGTTCTCCAGTAGTCCGCTACTCCCCTGAAAGCTTTCGGAGTCTTTGGTGAACTTACACGGGGTTGTTCGCGTGTACCGGCTAACGATTATACCGGGAATTAAAGACAGCCTGTTGACAGGTTCATCATTGTTAACAATAGTCCATGTGACACAGCAGTCTCAGGTGAATGAACAACTTGTGGGGTGACCTGGTGGTCTAGGGGTAAGGTGTCAGACTTCTGTGCTGGCAGCCGGGGTTCAATCCTCGGTCCCGGCACAGATTTATCTGATTACCAAACCCTTCCTTCACCTCTGACAAGACATCTTGTGAATGTGTGGAATGCCAGGTCACCACCGTGGTTCGGATTCCACGTTAAACTGTAGGTCCTTCATTTCATCTCACAATCACCCTACCATTACACATTAGCGTAAGTGCGTACAACCCGAACGGGTAGTAAGACGTGGTGCTAATAATAATAATAATAATAATAATAATAATAATAATAAACAACTTGTGTGTACAAGACCTTACCGGGCTGCACGCATATTTACACCAATGACGTTGGGATGCAGTAGCTAGAACCAGTAGCGTACCCACGAGGGTGCTTGAGGGGATCAAGGCCCCCTCATCGTAGTTTGGGGATGCCCCGAGATCCACGCAGATCCGAAGAGTAAATGAAATGCGGGGTGAGGGGCGGGTTATGACCAGTTAAACTATTATATATAGTCGATGATTTTTGTGACAGTAGGCTTATGTGACGGTTAAGTCAACTTTAATTTAGGCCTATTTATTCATTATTTTGTTGAATTATCACGTTTATAATAGTAAAAATATAATGATCAAGTTAGTAAATATACCAATAAAAACCTAGCAAATACAGCTTCTAGTTGTATATAATGTAAAAAAAAAAAAAAATGCCTCCGGCTGTCAGGGCAAACGCCCCCTCTCCCCCTTGAGCCACCCCTACTTCGCAATCCTGCGTACGCTACTGGGTAGAATACAGAGGAAGCGTGCCCGAATTTGCGCGAAGGGAGATTGTGGACACTGTTCAGGAAACAATCTTCAGTACAATGACCTCGCAAACCAAACAATACGAGAGTGACTCCTTTATCCGCGTGGGTATGTGTGTAGTAGAAAAGGGGTTCCCAATCTTTTTAGAGCAAAGGAGCCCTTGCGCCAGAAAAAAATACATGCTAGAGCCCAACTAAAAAATGTTACACTAATATTATGAACATTCAATAACGACGGTTAAATTCTCCAATCAAAAAAACAAACGGGCAGAATCATATATTCTGGCTGCGCCTTTGGCAAATGCCCTTTTTATTCAGATTGGGAAAAATTTGAGAAAACCCATTACTGATTTACTTTAAAGTGTAGAGAGAAAAGATGGCCTTTCAGACTAACGATTGGCTCTTATATGTTTGACCTTGAGAATAGTCAATATATTCAATTGTTTGATTAATTGTTTACAATCTAATACTTACATTTTACTATTTACTAACAAAAAAAGTTTTGTTGATTGTTTTCTAATACATCAATGTTATTATTATTATTATTAGCACCGCGTCTTACTACCCGTGCGGGTTATACGCACTTACGCTAATGTGTAATGGTAGGGTGATTGTGAGATGAAATGGAGGACCTACAGTTTAACGTGGAATCCGAACCACGGTGGAGACCTGGCATTCCCCACATTCACAAGATGTCTTGTCAGAGGTGAAGGAAGGGTTTGGTAATCAGATAAATCTTTGCCGGGACCGAGGATTGAACCCCGGCCGCCAGCATAGAAGTCTGACACCTTACCCCTAGACCACCAGGTCACCTACATCAATGTTCGAGTTAAAATAGAAATAAAAAAGTTAAATTCATCGTACAATAAGGCGGCCTTACACCAAGGCAATATGTAGTATGCGACATGTTGACGCAATGTTGTATGTCGGAGAACACAGCTCCTTGCTATTTCCGTAGCATGCTACAAAGCATTTACACCAAAGCAACAAAAGTGCCTCTGTTTCCAATCGCCAGTCTGCTAAAAAGATGTCTTTGAGAAAGACGATTGCGGCCGCGGTTTATTTTATTCTTGCCGAAGAGGTAAAGAAGAATCGGAGGAGACGAAGAAGGTGGTGGGACAGACAAGTGCTTGCAGAATGAAATGTATCCCAACAAGATTTCGTATTACAGCTAGTTGAGACTGTAGAGTAGTAGTTTTTGTCCAGCCTTTGCGTTCGCGATTAAATTGGTCACGAAGATTATTTGTTTTCTTCTTTAAATTTGGGACGTCACATTCATTCTAATAATGCTTATCTATTTATTGAATTAATTATCTTGAATACTCTAATAAAATATTATATTAATTATAACTATCTCTCAATAATTCATATAGAATGTTTATTTACCATAAACATCACTCAAGCTACAATTAATATGCAGCTATGGAAACAAGTTAAAACATATTCCTAATTTTGCTTTTACACTAAAATATTGTAGAAATAATTGTAATATTTCATTCTAATCTGATAAATTAAGTTATTACAACATGCAAATCAATTACTTCAGATTTTTTCATATGGATATTAATTTTCAATATACAATTCATAACTCTCTGGCTATTTTTAGAAAATATCTAACTTTTTTTGTTGTTTTTTATAATAATTGAAACTATGCACTAGAAACAATTTAAAAAAAAGTAATTCAAAATAGGGGCACGGGATCCAACAAACAATACGCTAAGCCGCAAAGTTTTGTTGCCTCTGAACCCAGTGCCGTTGGGAAGGTAGCAACACGTGGCAACAAGCAACTTTTGTAGTAAGGTCGCATGCGGCGGAGGAAACAGAAGGCAATATGTATCATGGTACATTATCCCATGCTCCGGTGTAAGGCCGCCTTACCTAGGGTGAGACAGTGCAAACCTGTTAGCACCCACTTTTACTGCACCTAAAGAGCTGAAAATTGTCACATTGACTCAGTTCCGGTGTCAATACAATATGATAAAATTGGAGTCTTAAAGCCCTTGTATTAACGTCCCTTGGTAAAAAAATTATGTCGATATAACTAAAACACCTAAAAATAAAAAAAAACAATTTAAAAACAAATTTCTAAGAAAAACCTATTTAAATTACAGTAGTCTCGGAAACTCGACATTCCGTATAACTCGACACGCGCATACAGTTGTTGGTGCCAGTCATCACAATCCAAGGTTATTCAAATTTATAACCTCTCAGTTTGTTTGTGTAACTCGAGTGGAACAGTCATGCTGTGGTGTTTTTACAAGTAGGCCTACTGTGTTTGCTAGTTTATCAATTGATTCGAATAACACGTTACTGAATAATTCAGTAACGTGTTATTCGAATCAATACAATGTTATATGTGCAATACTGTAATGCATTTCTGTATATTACACGTATGCATATACACCATTATATTAACACGTAATATATTGTACTGCATGACATATTACTGTTACTGTACCGTACAACTGTATGATATTCGATACTGTACTGTGATTCAGCCTTGTTTAGTAAACATGTCATAGTAAACACACATCTTATGCAAGTTCATTCATAAAACTCGACAACATCTCAGTCCACATTATGTCGAGTTTCCGAGAGACTACTGTATGTTGAAATAAAAAAAATCCTTTTATAATTACAGCCATTTGTATTTTAAACAGAAGCGATTAGAGCATTTTATTACTCAAATTCATCAATGGTATGTGCGCGAGCTAAATATGAACTAACAAGTGGGAAAGTTAGAAAAATCCTTCTGTTTAGACCAAAATTGCTATGATTAGAATGGAAAAATAAGATCTACTTTCTTTTTAGTTTGACTTACTGTAAATAAAAGTTGTTTTTAACTATATTTTTTAAATATGAAGGACACGATTTTGTTGCGCCTAAGTGTCCGTTGACAAGCAGTGGATGAAATAGGTACAAATGAAAATAAATAACCGGAAACAGACGCATTACATTTTTTAACTAGACAGGTTTGGTAAAGTCACGTCAAACAAGAGAGAGTCTTGAACCAAGTCAAAATTGGTCCGAGATAATTTTTTCCATAGATTTAAGTGAATTGAAATCAGATTACATAAACATACAGTTCAATTCTCGTATAAAGGGGCTTATTTGACAACTAATAATAATAATAATAATATCAATACCTAAAAAATAGCAATATTAAAATGATCAAATGTTATTAATTTTGGCAGCAAAAAAATGTTTGTCATTTCAAAGAAGCTCTATCTATGAGAATTGGACTGTATATTATAAGTCAGGTGAAACAGTGACGCCATGAGGTTTCTCCCCCGCCGCACCACTCCTCCAAAACACATTTTTAAAAATTCATGTTTTTATGAGTGCAATTATTTGTCACGAGTAGTTGCGTAGAAAAATAATCATTTGTTCCGTTTTAATAGACCCACAAATTATATGTTTACAGTGGGGGAGGGGGTGCTTCACGGTACCTCCCCCCCCCCCCCTTGCACAAACGTAAAATGAATTCGTGACACTTTGTTTACTCGTGAGAGGTCAACTTGAAGGAACAAGGATCAAACGATCGCAACCATAATAATTTCCATATTTTTAAAAGTGGTTGTACAAACGGGGAGGGGGGGGGGAGACTACCGTAAAGTTGGTCCCTCAAGAGTAAATATAATAGGTTTTTGGAAGAATAAATGCGGAACAATCCGGGACAAACGACGATAAAAGAAATGTCAATTTTCAAAAGTGGAGGGCCACCGTGAAGTTTCCCCTCTTCTCTCCATGTAAACACATCATATGTGGGCCTATAAAAACAGAACAGATGAGAATTTTTGCGGAACTATTCGGAACAAACTAATGTAATCATAAAACCACGACTCTAAAAGTGGTGTGGTCAACTTCACGGACGTCACGAGGGTGTGACCATTTGCCACTTGACAGACTTGTGTTGAGAAGGTCAACTACTGTCAGCCTACACACACTTGGTCTAACGGGACTATTGCACTCATGAGCTAATCAACACATTAACACTCCATTGGCATTCATATGGCTACTGAACGAATTAAGAGGACTTCACTGGCATTTCTCCCCTCCCCCCCCCCCCCCCCCCCCCCCCCCAGTGCTTTTAACCTTAATATTCGCCCAGGCTAACAGCATATTTACACTAACAAGGTTGGGCCGAGGAAGGCAAAGTTTAGAGGAAGAGTACCCGCATGAGTGGGGAAAAGATTGGAAAGTAATTTATAGATAGTCCGTCACCTGCAAACCAAACAAGACTAAACTGATGCCATTGTCCGTATGACCATTGGTGCGAGTTTTCCCCCTTATTTACCAACCATAAATATATTATTGACTGTGTAAGCTAATGGTTTGTCCTGTTATTGAAATGGTTTCGATTCCTGTCACTTGGATTGGATGTGTACCTTCTTTGTTTAAGTTAGTTATTAATATTTGCTATATTATTTCGAGTGAGAAAAATTACAAGGTCTACTGTAGCCATCACAGTGAGCAGACGTAATATTATACTGTGAAGGCTAAAATAATATTCTTTTTTAAAGAGAGGGAGAAAAGTTGTGAGGAAAAAACAAAGCACGCACCACAGCAACGCTGTATAATAGTACAATTAAATTAACTTAATACCCGGAAAGAAAAGCCGTTTCGGTACCTTTGATTTTTTTGATCGCAACGTTCTAGAAACGCTAATTCCAAGAAAAGATTTATTCCTGTAATAAATAAATAATGGCATATATATATATATATATATATATATATATATATATATATATATATATATACACACATGTTAGCTAACGTGGATGACGGATTCAGGAGACTGGGATTCGATTACCAGTCGGGTACAGTGGAGGTTACTTTTTCCTTGCAATGTGAATACCATTCTCTCTACTGGAAACTGAATTATTTCTTACAAACTAACCATTCTCACCCTGTTACCATAAAATATATTACCTAAGCTACGTATAGTCGGAAAATCTGTGAATAAACTTACAAATAAAATAAATTGTAAGCCTAGAATATATTCTTCCCATTCAATTGTAATAATCTATTTTATTACGGTGTATCTTTTTATTTGGGGGTCCTTTAATTGTTGATTTTAATAAAAATACATAAATGTGATTGATTAATTTAATTCACTGTTGTTACGAGTCTGAACAACCGGTATTTGCAATCAGATATCACACGTGCTGTTAATTCCCTTTAGCGTGAGTTGTGCCGAATAAAATGTTTGGATCATGATTGATCCTAAATTGTGAACGGCGTGGAATGTGTAACGTCGCGTTTAAGATTAGATGGTTTTTATGAAAATGTGTGTTTATTTTCATGTTAGATCAGATCTTATCATATTTATTTATCCTTATATATATATATATATATATATCAAAAAGGGTGTATACAATATAATCACTATACAATTTTAATTAGAGTATTAATCACGTGTTCTTCTGAAGAAGTATCTAGTGGTACATAAGCTAGTCATGTCTCCTTCAGCAGTATTTAGTGTTACCTGAGCTAGAAATGTATCCTGTAACAATATTTAGTGTTACCTGAGCTAAGTCATGTCTCCTGCAGCAATATTTAATGGTAGCTGAGCTAGTCATGTCTCCTGAAGCAGTATTTAGTGTTACCAGAGTTATTTATGTATCCTGCAGCAGTATATAGTTTTACCTGAGCTAGTCATATCTCCTGTATTTAGTGTTACCATAGTTAATCATATCTCCTTCAGCAGTATTTATTGTTACCTGAGCTAGTCACGTCTCCTGCAGCAGTATCTAGTGTTACCTGAGCTAGCCACGTCTCCTGCAGCAGTATCTAGTGTTACCTGAGCTAGCCACGTCACCTGCAGCAGTATCTAGTGTTACCTGAGCTAGCCACGTCTCCTGCAGCAGTATATAGTGTTAACTGAGCTAGCCACGTCTCCTGCAGCAGTATCTAGTGTTACCTGAGCTAGCCACGTCTCCTGCAGCAGTATCTAGTGTTACCTGAGCTAGCCACGTCTCCTGCAGCAGTATCTAGTGTTACCTGAGCTAGCCACGTCTCCTGCAGCAGTATCTAGTGTTACCTGAGCTAGCCACGTCTCCTGCAGAAGTATCTAGTGTTACCTGAGCTAGCCACGTCTCCTGCAGCAGTATATAGTGTTACCTGAGCTAGCCACGTCTCCTGCAGCAGTATCTAGTGTTACCTGAGCTAGCCACGTCTCCTGCAGCAGTATCTAGTGTTACCTGAGCTAGCCACGTCTCCTGCAGAAGTATCTAGTGTTACCTGAGCTAGCCACGTCTCCTGCAGCAGTATCTAGTGTTACCTGAGCTAGCCACGTCTCCTGCAGCAGTATTTGGTCGAGGGCGACCTCCAGCACGGAGTCCAGGATTCTGAGACTCCCGACAATGTCCGAGTCTTCATCATAAGCGACATTGCACTGGCCCACCATGTCAGGGGGGCGATTCTTCATACCTCGCCAAACTTTGTAAATGGATACAACAAGAGGTACCACCCCGAGTAGGGGTTAACGTCAACAAGTTTTTGAACGTTTTGATTTTATAAGATCGGCAAGAAAGTGGAAGCTTCTTTCAGTTTAGCGTCACCATCTTTTTCTCCCAGCCACTCAGCGTAATTTACGGATTGTTATCATCCGGAACACACTTCACTCCTTAACTAAGACGATGCACTTTATTGATATCCTAAACTCGTAACCATTCCTACACAAACTTCTTTTGAAGCACGTGAATACTAAGATTATTAAGACCCCGACGAGATTCTAAACAGAAAAATTTCAGGATGAGAATGATCTCTGCCCAAAGGTATAACGCTTCCATAATATTGTCACGGCAGAGTTCTGGAAGTTGGAAATAAGCTTGTAGAAAAATAAAATCAGTCAAATTCGAAAGTAATCCAATTCCTTTAAACTACTGACAGTTTTTTTTTTTGCAAACGATACATTTACTGCCAACTTTCTTCAGCAATTTACCCCGCGAGTGAAAGAAGTCCCAGTGTCCGCGTCCTGGGAATGTCCGAGACAGTCTAAT
>JBCFYV010001717.1:0-46268 GCA_039000515.1 Timema cristinae
CCCGTTCACTCATGGGGTAAAATTCCCGGAAAGGGAAAGCTGGGGGGAAAGGTTTAACACACCCCTGCGCTCACGATATATTCTTGTCCTGACGCGTCTGCCGGGCAACCTGGCCCCCCCGATGACCTCAATATATATTCTTGGCTACACACGTTGTCTGCCCGCCAACCGGGGTCCAATTGGGGGGGTGAAAAGCGGGGGGGAAAGGGTTGCACACACACCTGCTTTCTTGCTCAACTCTCTCTAAGCAAGAATGAACGGGTTTTTTGCACCCTTAGGGGGCAGGGGCTGGAGGGGGGGGGGGGGAAAAACCAAAGGGGAGTGAAAAAGAAAGTTGACATTACACGACTGAAGCTCGAATAGAAGGGCCCACAGAAAACACGACAGCTATAAAATAAAAACTCCAACACCCCCCACCTACCTTTGATAGAAAAGGGGTCCCAGCACCCATGGCGCGAGGAACGCCCAACTCCAAACAACAAGGCCACCATGACATCCAAAATTAAACAATAATCAATTAACGATAATTATTCACCAATTACTAATGTAGATTACAAACTATAGTCTTTTTTAAATAATCTTAAATTTATATATTTTTATTTTTCTACGTGTATATGGGAAAATATTCTTTAAAATACTGGGGTGCTCTTTACACCCCCTCCGCGCAAACCCCGGGACACGATTTCGATTCCTGTGTAAAAATAATAATAACTTTGACTATTGAAAACACCTTGCAAAAATAATTTGATGGTCTCTGGTTCGAATACAATCAAAAAACGCAGATTATATCGCACCCGATTACAAACTAATTAGCTATAGAACAAAAAATTAAACCACCCTAAAAAGCAGCCCCCCAGTATAAGAGTTCACCCCATACCCACAACTATTTTTTTGAGAAGGGCGTTAAGGGTTCGAGAATGATTTTCCCTCTCCCTCCAAGTCCCAACAAGTTGGATTGGTGTGAGAGGCGACTTGGGGCGGTGGACCCTTTCCCCCCAAGTCCCAAAACAATTTGGGGATTGTGTGTGAGAGAGCTGATTTGGGGGCATGGAGCCTCCCTCCAATACCAACAATTTGGATGTGTGTGGGAGAGAGCTGTCATAGCTTGGGCTTGGGGCCAAAAACGTCCACTTTCATGGGATGTAAAAGCAAACTCCCTTTTAAAAACGGGAGTTTTCGAGCTGTCTTGCTGAGACCAGGGTCTTTTTTTGAGAAGACAATGACCCCTCAGGTGAGGGGGAGGTTATTATTTGGGTTCATCCCCCCAAAAGTAATGAGGGGGAGGAAAAAAACCCGGGTGAACCCCCGGTTTGGGGGGAGGGGGGGGGGGAAATTCCCGTGCCCCGGAAAGTAAAAGGGGGTTGGTCATCAAAAGGGTGGCGTGCCCCTGCGGAGATCTGCATAATTTGCTGGGGGGTCAGCCGGGGGGGAAAAAAAAAATCGTGGAGCGTGAGGCCCGGGTGGCCTATCTTCAGCAAATAAACTACAGCGCCCAATGTTGAATAAAAACGCCTCCCCATCCCCACCCCCCGGGACAGAGCCTTGTGACAGAAGAGTCGATGTTCATTTCTGGGCCTGTCCCCGTACGCAAGCTTCATCCCGGGGCCCCTGCCGGCGTAAAGGACTGTATGCCCATAAATAAACTACAACGCCTCTAAAACCCGACACCTTATCCTACCTTTAAATTTAATTAAAAACCAACATGTCCGGCGTATCCCAGCAAAAAATAAAATATCCAACACCCTATCCTACCAACCAATTAACAATAATAAATTAACAATAATTAATTAACTATAATTAAAAATTAAATCACAAAACCAACATGCAGAATTTTCCGGCTGTAGGGGAGGGGGAAAACCAACATCCATCAAGGAATGTGGGGCAGGGGAAGGAGGGGTGGGGGAAGGGGGGACAGCCATCACGAGCAGGAGGAGGGGTCACGGCCCAAATCCCACCACCCAAGATGATTTACGGGGTCCACCACCTACTACGAAAGGGGACCACGGGTTGGCCACCTTGTCAAGGTTACAGGGAAAAGTGACCCTCCTTACATGGGGGCGTGGGACTGAAAAGCCGACTAAGCTACCAAAAACATAATTTCAGACACGTAAGAAAAATATACCGAGAGTGGGAGGAATTGTAAATTAAATTTTTTCCACCCACCCAAAAATTTTTATCTCACTTTACTCCCCATGCTCCTCGTTCCGTGACCCAAAAAAATAAAATACATACAAAATTATCTAGTCCCCTGGTGCTCTATTTGATCAACTACACAACAACCCCAAACCCCCGGTCCCCAAAACCAAACGCCAAAATCAAATGCTGCGTTCCCAAGACTCACCACCAGGGGATACTAACACGGAGATCCCGGAGAAAGTAATTTTCCTTAACGGGGTGCGGGAGACACCTCACGGGTGCGTGTAAAGAGAAAGTAATTATCCCTTTCCGGGGACGGTGAATCACTTTACGGGTGCGGGGAGATCACTTCACGAGGGGTGGGGGGATCACTTCCGGGGTGCGGTGAGGATCAATTTAAACCTTATGGAGAAAGTGAGCCCGAACTGTCATATCACCCCTACTCATAGTGCTTTAAATAAGTTCCAGTGAAATTTTTTCAGTAGATTATTTTTTTTATTTTTTATCGTCTCTAGAAAATTTTTTTCAAGTTTTTGTTAAAATTTTTTTGGGTTCTCTTTTTTAAAAAAAGGATCAAAAGAGTAAAATCGTCAAAAAACAGCATATTTTTAAAATCGATTATTTTCGTCAATTTTAATCCTCTAAAATAGAAAAAAATTATTTTTCTTTATTTCTATCGAAATTTGTTTACGAGGGGGTACATAATGTTCTTTTTTGAGTGTTAATTGTTCCCTAAGATAAATAAGAAATTATTTTGACGTTTTGATTTTTCAAATCCCTAGAAATTTTTATTTGTTAATTTAAACACTTCTTTGTATTTGGTACAATGTATTCAAAATATCTCCAATAAAATTTGGTAATGTAAATTGCTCCAAATAATAAATTGTTCTTCAAACATATATTCAAAATCTATTCTTTAAGTCTGTAGAAAACGTCTAAAAAAGAACATTTTTTTTTCTTTATTTCTATGAAATTTCTTCACGTTTTGGGTTCGGAATAGCTCTATTTGAGTTTCTGTTATACTAAAGTGCTCAAAAATTTTAAAAATCGTCATCTAAGCGGTTTATTTTCCCTTTTCCCCCGATTTTTTTCATTTGTTTTTTTTTCATTTTAAAAACTTTTTTTTTATTTTTCATCGTTGCTAGTGATATTTTTTTCACTAGTAGTTCAAAAGTGCTCTATTTGGGGTTTTTAGTCTAAATTGCTCATAAAGTGTAAAATCGCCCAACCAAGCGGATATATACTATTTCGTTTAAAATTTCTTATGTCGAAAAACGTCTAAAAATGACAATTTATTATTTTTTTTCGTTTACAGACAATTTAATCACAAGTTATTGAAAATTTTTGTGGACCTTTTTAAAAAAAAATTGCTAAAAAAAGTGTAAAATCATCAACAAGGGGAAAATTAAAAAATTTTCTATTAGTTTCGTATTTGAAATCGTCCTAAAATTAAAAATTTTTTTTTATTTCTTTTCCTTTTTTTAAAAAATTTTTTGTCACATGTTTTTTGAAAGGGTTTTAAATTGAGGTTCTTTTATTTTAAAATTGCAAAAAAATGGGGAAAAAACGTAAACCAAGTGGATTTTTTAAAGTTTTCCCTTGAATTTATTTTTTTAAATCAACTAAAAAATGACATTGTTTTTTCTAAAGGGTTTTCTACTAAAATTTGGTCAAAAATTTATTAAAAATATCTCCAATCAAATAATTGGATACTCAAATTTCTCCAAAAAAGTAAAAGGGTTTTTTTTCAAAACCATATACTCAAAATTAAACCCAAAATACGTCTAAAAGTGAAAATTTTTTTAATTTTCCCGTCTTTCCCTAGTGAAATTTAGTCAAATTGTTAAAATATCTCTATTAAAATTTCTATTACCTAAATGCAAACCGTTTCCTGAGGAGTGGGGGGTCTCCGCCCCCAACCCCTGACATACAGTCCCCGGGGGTCCAACGCCTTGGTTCCCTGGGGGAAAAGGGGGGGACCGTCAGACCCCCCAGGTCGCGCAAAACCACCCCATTTTCCCAAAGGGACCTGCGTCTCCGGGTACTTCGGGTTTCTCAAAATTCCCCTCCCCCCCATTTAAACACGCGTGGCCTTGGGGGGTTTTATAACCGAGCGAATTGGCAAAAGGCGACAATGCAGCCAAACAGAACAGGATTCCAAGACCTTAAAAATGGACAATAAAATGCCGAAAAAAAATTATTTGTGAACTTTAAATGCTATTTAAAATAATATCAAGGTCTTCTAATTGTTTTAACATTTGAATTTTTATAAATGTTATATAAAAATATATATATAATATATATATAATATATTATATATATAAAATATATAAAAATATATAGGGTATATATATATATATACATACATTTTTGGGGAACATTGAATTTCTTTTTGGTTAAGTGGCAAATTTTTGTTTTGAAAAATAAATTTTCCAAGCATACTTTTAGTATGTGAGCTATTTTTGTAAATAAATATTCCAAGTAACTTTTCAAAGTGTGAGATATATTTGAAAAAACTGTTTTTTTTAAAAATTTAAAAATTTTTTTTTAAAATGTCTTAAGTAAAACGGTTTTAAAAATTTGGGGAAGGGGGAATTTTTTTAAAACATCATAAATAACAAAGTTTCGTTATTTATCAAAATTTTACTTTAAATTTTAAAAGCGTTTTTTTTTACGACAGAAATATAGAAAGGTTTTAATTTTTTTTAAAAATTTAAACCCGGAAAATTGAATTTAAAAAAAAGAAAATCAGGGGATTAGTTTTTATCATGATTTTTTAAGAATAACCCCCCTTTTTTTTTTACAAATACCAAAATAATTTTTTTGTAATTTACAAAAAAAATTAAATTTTTTTTAAAAGTAAAATTTTTTTAAATATATAAACAATTTGGTTTAAAAAATTTTTTATTTAAGATTGGGGATTGTGATCAAAAAAAATTAATGTTTGAAAATTTTTGAATAAAACATGGTCCCATATTTCCCCAAACAGAAATATTAGTAAAGAATAATAATTGATTTTTTAAAAATTTGTACATAACATTTCTATTTTATCTCCAGAATAAAAATTTTTTCATAATATTTTATATTAATAGACCCTTAAAAAAATTTTGTCTCTCAAAAAAACATTCATTTAATATTTTCATTACATGGGTTTCAAATAGTTTGTTTTTTTCTCATTAAAAATACTACAGTTAGTCTTAAAAATAGCAAATTTTTAATTTTTATTTAAAAAAAGGAGTTTGCGCAAGCAGGTACATTTTAAAAAGGGGAAAAATATTAGAAATAATTACATGAATATTATTTAAAAAAAATGTTTTTCCCTGTTTCTATTAGTATTTTTTTTCCCCTTCCAAGTATACTTTTCATGCTTTAAAAACTATTTTGTAAAAACCTTTTTTTGAGTAAAACAAATTATCTATAAACTCTCATATTTGTGTTTGAACGTCCCACCCAAAAAACCCCCCTTTTCCTATCCTATAAAACAAGTTTATTTGGGTTAGAAAAACTCAATCTCAAACATTAAAAGGGTAAGTTAGAAAGTTCAGAATAAAACAATTAAAACCCCATTACCCTTTTTTCTTTGGTTAGCAACTAAAGTTTCTAGAATTTTATAAGTGAATAAACCATGTTAAACCCCTCCTTTCCTGTCTTTGATTTTCCCCAAATAACTTATTCTAGGGATTTTTTTAAAAAAAAATTTAAAAACATTTTATTGCTAGTTTTTATTAAAAAATCAGCAAATTTATTAAATTAAAAAAATTCATAACATGCGGCTACAACAAAAAGAGTTTTTTTACAAACAGCAATATTAAAAACGGTCTTGTGACCAAAAAAGTAAATTAAGATTACGTGCAACATGAATTATATAATTGTATAGCAAGGGAAAAAAATTTTTAAAATCACTCTTTTTTAAAAAATAAAAAACATCAGGAGAGAATATAAATCTCTTCTCCACTAAAATGAGTAGAAGTCACCCCCAAAATAGTTCAGGGTACGCCGAAGGCAATAAAACGCATACGCTTTGGGCCAAAAACTTGATGAGCGTACCTAAAGCTAAGCTGCTGTATGGGTTTTTAGGGGGCCGCCGTGCGATACAGTGCACATATATTTAAATGCCCCCGCTGCCCGATTTTTTTGTTGTTGTTAACTTGACTCTTCGCGGGCCCCCTTATATGCTTCAATGGGAGGGGAAACCCGGGGGTTTTTTTCCCGGGGCAGGTAGGAAAAAACCAGTTTTTTTCGTTAATTTTTGTTAGAGTAAAACCCCAACGACAGGGAAAAAAACCAAAAACCCCGCCATCTTGATTGGCTAGTAAGCGTCCCCCCCGAAATTTGTATTGACCGCTTTTATTTTATCCACCTAGTATTTTTGATCGACGGTTAATCACAAAATTTTTAAACGGTCTGCAGGGCGTCAACAATATTTACCACTGCGGAACCGCTCTACTAACGCTTAAAAATAGACGACCAAGCGGCGCCCCCTTTATATCCACCCCTCCCTCCGTAGAGCGACGTCACTGGTACGATAGCACGGGGCAATGAAAAAATTGACAGCTAAGGGTTTTTAAAAGGTCATGACTCGTTTTGTCAGCCACCAAACGGGGCCCAGTCATCGGGGAAAAAACCCATTGCGACTTCATTAAAGGTCAAAAAAATTTTTTAAAAAAGAATTTAATAAAACGGTTTTTCTAAAATAATTTACATCGGGGTGTAGTTGACTGGGGGCATTTTTTTCATCTAGAGCCAGACGTCGAGGACGGGAGATTTTGAGTTTTCGAATCTCGGGTCAGCAAACTGGGTTTTTTTTTTCCGCTCTCCCTCTACTAAATGGGGATTCAATTTTTCACAATTTCCTAATCCGGTAGGACTCAAATTTTCGCTTTTTTTTTTCAATTTGTTGTAATTTGGGTTTTTGGGTTAAAAATGTACATAGAAAAGACCCCAAGCCTCGAAAAATGGTTAACTCTCTAAAAAGGGTACAGAGTGATAGAAACCACATTGGTGACGCATTTGGGCTAACGCTTTCAATTTGTGGTGAGCTAGACTACCGAAGCCCCGGGAAGATAAAGGTTTGAATCTCGGTCGGGGTGAACGGGGGGTTTTTTTTTTCCATTTCAACCTCCCCACGAAAATTTGCGGGTGTATCTTTTCCAATTCCTAGTCCATTAGCGTAAATATTATTTAAGCGTATTATAACCCAACGGTTATTAAGACGCAGTGCTAAAAAGAGAAATTTAAACTTTAGAAAACCCGGCCTACACAAGAGGAAAAAGGGGGTAATCATTTGCTTCGGTGGCCGCATGGTCTAACTCTCTACCCCTCGCATTGGGCTAAAAGACTCCCTGTTTAAACGGGAGATTGAGGTTTCGAAACTGGGCAGGGTTTTACTGAGGGATTAGTTTGAGCCAATACCTGCATTTGGAACCTAACGACGGATTTTTAATTTTGCTTTTTAACAGGCTATTATTTTTAAAACAATATCACTGTGGGTCACGAGCAAAGCTGTGTAGGATTGATAGTTGTGAATAATTTAAAAGATTAGTGCACTCCCCATTTTTCCTAAGGGAGATATTAAAAAACCCTTTGAAAAATAAAACCCCAATTCATCCAACCATATTTGGGAAACCCCCTCACTAAAAAAAAAAAAACTAGGTCCTTGGGTTTTTAAACCCACCATCACAATCTTGTTATACATACATCGTAGGTCGCATGGTCTAAAGACGTTACTAGATTGGGCCGGGGACAAAAAGTGAACACGTTTTAAAAAAAAATGCGGGTACAAAATTCTAAACCTAGTAAAAAGAAATATCTGCTCGGCCGCTTTAAACCCCTTCTAAAATGGTGGGTAAAGCAGGAAGTACGGGCCGTTCTAACCCGACATTAGCTGTTTCAAAAAAAATCCGGGGGTTCAAATTTCCCCGTGTGCGCACCATCTAAATTAGTATACTTGCGTCGATTGTCGCATGGTCTAATATGTCCCAAAAAGAAAAAGGGTGACAGAGTGATCGATGATTGATATTTCACTACAATCAAATGCGTGTACACACCTGTTCTAGAAAACTCTGGTCGACTGGGGAAAAACCCCTTTAAAAAAAGGTGTGAGTGCGGAAGTACTACCGTTATAAACAGATATTAGCCGTGCTAAAAGATATCGAATTCTGATCCCGGTGTGCACAAAACCCTTTTAAATGTCAGGTTTTATCTAATTCTTGCGTGAAGGTTTAAATCGAATCCCCAGCGGTGTAAACTGTTAAAGGGATTTTTCCCCCCGGGAAAATTTTCCCCTTTAAACATCCCTCTCGCACGTTTTGCCAGAAATGGAACGTGTCATTCCTATATTTTAGTAGAGGAGGGGCATTGTTGAATCTCACTCGGGTGAACTTGGGGGGGTTTTCTACTCTCCCTCCCCTCCACTTTAAAAGCTGGGAAAAATTCTAAACCCTTTCTCCCCCGATCCATGTAGATACCTACATCCCCGCAAAATTTAAGGACGACACCAAGCAAAACCCAATTTTTTAGGCTTTTGGTATGTGGGGTATTTGGGCCCCCCCTGAGGATTATCCCTCACCTTAAGTCTTCCGAGGACCCGGATTGTACAAAAGTCAAAGCTGTGTCAATGCTCTCTATTTGTGAAAAACACTGGGAAAAAACCCTTACCACATGGGGGATTACGACATTGCGATGACGACAAACCCGGAAATTTCCCCTTTCCAAAAATAAGGGGGTTTCAAAATAAAGCCTTTAAGTAAGGGTAAGTGAGGGAAAAGTTAAAAGGGTCCCCAAGGCAGTGGAACCCCTTTATCACGCTAAAGCCATGCTAAAGCTGCCCCTCAGAAGCACATGTTCCTGTTCCCCCCCCAAGACGAGGGAGGAACGTCCGACGCCCTGTACTTCATAAAATAAAATAAACCCCCCGCACATGTCCCAATCCAACCCAGCCATAAAAAACAAATGAAAACTAATAAAAATAAAAACCCCAAAGTCCATCCCAATCCTACCAAGACTTTAATAACGATGACACAAATAATAAAGCAAGGGGCATACATAAATAACCAATGGGGACAAATAAAAACATTGAGCATACATAAATAACCAATGAACACAAATTTAAAAAAAAAACCCAAAGAGACAAGAATAAATAACTTTTAAAAACTGGACATGGGATCAGTTGGAAAGATAGGGGGGGGCAGAAGGAGGGGAAAGGGGGGGAAAAAGGGGTAAAAGGAGGGAATGGGGAAAACCAACAGCCAATCCCAAAAACGAGGGGGGCGTCGTCACGTGACCAAATTCAGCCTATCCTGGCCTGTTACGGGGGGCCTGTAGTAAGTAGGGTAAAAATAAAAATTTTAAATTTTTTTGGTTAGATTTGTTTATATTGTGCTAGGGTTTGTTGAATTTTAAAAAGGAGGTGATATTTTGTATGATTAGTTGAAAGAGTTTTTGTTTTTAAAAAAGAGGTGGTGTTTTAAAGAGAAAGGAAAGAGTTGGAGTGGTAATATTGGAGGGTTTGGTTGTGAAGAATTTTTTAAAAGGGTTGTTTCCGTGTGTTAGTTTGACATATTAAATTTTAAAAAATTGATGAGAGTCTAACACTATTGATATGTTTCCCGGCCCGTGTAGGGTTTCAACAATTTTCACGCTTTGAGTTCTTGTATGGATTAAAATCTCTGTAATAGGAGAGGGAAGGGAAATTTTCCCCCGGTTCGCTTAACCCAGGACTTTTTCATATCATATTCCCGACGTCTCACTAAACTTTTTTGGGCATTAGTAACTATAACATGAGTATGGGTTGTGGCATAGTTTAAGAGCTCGACTGGGGTTTTTTTGGGCCTTTCGTAAGCATAGCACCAATGGTAACAAAGATGCTGGAAATAATGGCGTAACCAGGGGGTAGGGGGAGGGGCATCCCCCCCATGTATAAGTAAAAAAATAAAAATAATTATCAAAATTTAGAAATAAAATATACGCGGGTAAAGTTAAGTATAGATTAAATTGAGAAGAAAAAATGCCCCATTTTTCCCCCACCTTATGTGAGACGCGGACCCCAAAAGTACTAAAGTTTACGTTTTCAATGATTTTTTGGAAAACACATTGAAAGGTTGGGGTATTTTCAAAAATAAGGAAATGGTATCACAAGGAAAAAGGCATTCCACTACATTTTTCTGACACCAAAGCTCAATTTACGTTTCGGCACTCTGATAGCTAAAAGGGCCGTATTTAAGGGAGGATTTACGGGATAACCCCCCCCCCCCCCCCGAAAACTAATAATTTTTTGAAAAAATCCAGAGGCGAATGTGGTAGAAATAAAGTTTTAATCAAGAATAACTGTTTGCGTGGCTGTCCTATTGGAATGAAAGAGTTTGGGTGAGAAAAAGAGGGGGGAAATTGTCAATAGGGGAAGGGGGGGGGGGGCTTAAGGGGGGGACACACTGCCGCACGTCACGTGAGGTCACATGAGCTCACGTAAGCCCTCAAAATGTGAGTAGACGATTTCTGTTGATAAGATGGGAGCGCATTCACACTGGGTCACTACATACACATCCGTGAGGTCATGTCTTCTATTTTCGTCCGCCCTCACGCGCTCTCACAATATCTGCGGCAGCACATATTTCGTGAGCCGTGAGTCCGTTGAAGGGGTAAGTGGACAAGTCGTTTAGTTTTTTGGTTGTTATAGTGTTTAAATTTTGGGGGAAATGTTATTGAAAAAGGCGTAGCCGAGCTTTTCTTTATGGTCAAGTCAGGGGACTCAGAGACCCGGAAATGAGAACCAACCTTGGGAAAGTTGGAAGGGTTTTAAAATAAAACGTAATTTTATTTCATATTTACTTTTTTTTATTTTATGTATAAACTCAATTTGTTTAGGGTGCTAAAAGTATACACTTGTAATTAAGAGACAAAATAAAAATATTGTGGGCCTTGACTATGTAATTTGTTATATACAGTTTTTTTAAATTTCCACCCGTTTAACCGAAATGTATGCAAAATAAAAAAAGTATTTCCGAACAAAATTTTTGTGGTTTTGAGGCGGAAAGAAAAAGCAGATTTGATTTGTGGGGATTTTTTAAAAATTATTTCGTCTCTATGATATTTTTGTAAGTTGTGGGAATCCTTTGGGAAATTCTTTGTCGAGAAGGCTTTGTTTTTTAAACAAATACTTTAGTTAGACCCCTGGAAAAAAACTAATAACGGGGACACACTTTGGGTTAGTAAAACAAAAAATACCCTTTAAAATTTTTAACATTTAGTAATAAATCCTCATCGTTACAATATTGATCATTTTTCAAATTTTTTTTAAATCAAGACTGAAAAAAAAAAATTTTTTGTTTTTTTGTTTATTCAAAGCCGATACAAATATTATAGGTTTCAAATTTAAAAAAATATTTTCCTTTAAAAAAACTTTGAAAAGTCCACCAAAAAAAAAAAATGCTGTTGTCGCCCCCCCCCCCTCCCCCCTCGGACACCAAACGACTTTTATTAAGATTTTTTTCGTATTTCGCATACTTTTTGAGAAAAACAGCCGGAAGCTTAAAAAACAAAATAACTGTTCATGTAGAATGGGTTTTTTTCACTGTCCGTTAACTAAGTACAAACTAGAGAAGATAAGTTTTGATATTCTATTCTAATATTATTATCATAGTGAGTGAAGTCCTCGTCGGATCGTGGGTAATTGCCAAGGTACTGAGCCAACAGGTGAATTGAAATAATCTTTGAAATACTCTCTAACATCTGTTGCCTCTCGGGGTGCATTCCTCCTCATTTGCAGCAAATTTTGTAGAGCAGAAGTCCTCGGACATAGTTGCTCAATTTCATCAGGGGGATTGTGTTCTTTGCAGAGCATGTTATGAAGGCAACAAGCTGCCAGCACCAGTTTATCGACAGTTTCTGGTTGTACTTCCAAAGGCCGTCGAAAGACTCTCCACCGGGAAGCTAGAATACCAAAAGCATTTTCAACGACCCTTCGAGCCCGTGACAAGCGATAGTTGTAGACCTTTTTGTCTTCGTCCCCTCCTAGGTGATGTCTGCTGTATGGTCTAAGTAAATATTTTTTGAGGGGAAATGCCTCATCTCCAACTATTACATATGGCAATGGAACAGAATTTTCAACCAAAGGTGTATGTGGTGGAATGTTCAATGTCTTGTCTTCGAGTTTTTTCCCAATCACAGATTTTGAAAAAACATTACCATCACTGTTCTTACCATATGCACCTACATCTATAGCAATGAATCTATACTCAGCATCAACTAGTGCAAGGAGAACTTGCGAATGAAAACCTTTGTAGTTGAAGTATTTTGACCCTCCACCAATTGGGCACTGAATAGCGATGTGCTTCCCATCAATTGCTGCCAAACAATTTGGGAACTGCCAAAGATCCCGGAATTTTTCTGCTGAAGCTTTCCAAACGTCTTCATTTGGCTTGGGCATAAAAAGAGGACCCAATATTTTCCATATAGCTTCACAAACATTTCTAACTATCTTTCCTACTGTGCTGAATCCCAAACGGTAACTGAATCCCAGGCTTCTAAACGAGTTTCCTGTGGCCAGGAACCTGAAAATAAAATGATTGCTATAAATACTTATCTGTAAATAAACATAAGATATCATTTAAATCAATTATAATCTTATTCTTTATATTTTATTTTATATTTTTTATTCAAACAAATCTTTTTTTTTTCAGCTGGGACAGCGAAAGATACGTGGGAAAAATTACGGAGGTGTTTCATGAACGCACTGAGCCGACGACGGAATAAGAAGAGTGGAGATGGAGCAACAAAAATGCCTCCATGGAAGTTCGAACAAGAAATGTCATTTCTTTTGCCTCTTTTAGCGCAAGAAAGACACAGAGCAATCTCCAGGATGTGGATGAACTCCATGAAGAGGTGGTTTTTAGCCCAGAAACAAGCATTAATCACAGATCAGGAGATTGTATGAATGATGAAGTTTCACCCAGACAAGACACCCCTCAAACTTCACAGGGAGATCATATTGCACCTTCAAACTTTCCAAATGAAACACATGTAAATTTTCAAAATATTGCTAATAAGAAAAAAAAGCGAGATGGAGGAGACAACGATATTCATCAAATGGTAAAAATTATGAGGGAAAATTCAACTTTGAGAAGAATCAGACATGAAGAAAGAAAAATATCAAGCCTTGACTTAGATGACACAGATATGTTTTTTCTGAGTTTAGCAAAAACTGCAAAGACACTTCCTCCTCTAGATCTGGCTAAAGTAAAATTACAGGTAAGCCAGGCTGTCCTTCAAATGCAAATTGCAGTGGGTGAGCAGGCACAGTATCGAAAATCATCTGCTTCCCCCGCATCCCACAATTCCACATCCAGTGAAACATCGTTTCTCTCCACGCCCAATTTCTACTGCATCTGCAGCTTCGTGCTCGTCAGGAACTGGAGTATATACTCTGCCTCTTGTAAATGATCCAATCAACAGTGAGTATTTGGGACCTCAAGTAAGCTCACCCCATTTCATTTCAGGACTTCATCAATATTGATAATATTAAGTAGTTTTTCTATTTGAAAGATAATATGTGCCACAAGAATACTCTGATCTTTGCTCATTAAAATATTTACCTATTTGATCCTTTCTGTAAGACTTAAATAAACAAATTTAAAAAAAATCAGTATTTTGTCACTTCACGCACCTTAAACACACTGCAAGCTTTTCTTCAGTAGTGATGGCCTCTCGCATCTGAGTGTTTTTGGTTACTATATTCTCCTTTATAAGATCATGTAAGAACTGAAATTCTTCCTTTGTCATCCTAAAATACATTTCATATCGACTTGGATGTTCTTTAAGCTCCTTAACCAAATGATAAAACTCGCCCTTCACCTTCCTTTTCAAATTTATTTGATGCACCCACACCCTTTTCCTACGAGCCACTGTATTAGCCACTAATACTGCACAAGTATTTTCCAACTCTTCTTCAAACTCAGATGAACTGCTAGATCCACTTCTCTCCATGGTTAGTCCAAGAATGAAGGAAGAACTTTAGATAATAAACGTATTACTGAAAACGAAACGAGAGCGCTTTGTTGAGTGACATGACGTGACATAGGGGTGAGTATGTACAGCACGTCACGTCATATCTTTACTGCGTGAGGTCACATGACTCACGTGACGTGAGGGGCAGGTGTTCCCACCTTTAGGTGTGGCGAGTATTTTTTATAAAAGTCACAAAGTATATTCCCACGCACTTTCCCCTTTGTTAATGTTGTTGGCAAAAATTCTTTTTGGGCCCTTTTTGCCATGTAAGTGTTAATGTTTTTTTCTTTTGCCCTTGAAGCCAGTTTTATAGTTTACTAAAAGTACTTTTTAAAATAATATTTTAAGTATTTGTGTTTTTTTTCACCTACAATATGTAAAATATTAATCGGAAAGAAAAAATTTTTTAGCAATAGATCCTCACAATTTTAAAGGGAAAAAATACGACCATGATTTTTTAAAAGCCAGGTTATATTAAAACTGAACCATAAGCTACAAAAAAAGGCGTGTTAAGGGGTTTTGATGAAATTTTCCCTTTTAAACCCTTGTTTGTAAGGGGGGAAAATTTAAAATTAACTTTTTGGGACCGAGTGTTTTGGTCGGGTTTTTTGATATGGGGGGGTTATTTATAGTTTTTACAAAATTTTTTATGAATTATGCAAAATTAATATGTGCGCTACATTCCAAGTTTTTTCTTTCCTAAGATGAATTCTGTACAGTTCACATGAATAAAATTTTTATGGGGCTTAAACAAGCTCATTACAAATAGAAATGTATGAAATAAAACAGGGAAAATTCGTTTTTTTTTAATCATCAAGGGTTTTAAAATTTGATTTTCTAGTGAAAGCATAGAATGATTTTTGGTTAAAATTTTTTAGTTTGAGCAAAACTTATCCCCCCAAAATTTATGGACAGCATCCCCAAAGAAAATGAAACCCTTATACAAACTAATTTTAAATTTTTTAATTTTTCCCTTTAAAGAAAATTTGTAGAAACACTTATTGGTACTTTTTTAATTATATTTATCAACATGTTGTAAAATATTAAACCCAAAATTTGCAAAAGAAAAAAAATATCCCCTTAAAAATATACCTCACGACTTTCACTTTATATAGTTAACTGGAAGAGAGCTTAGTTTTTTAAACAGTTTAGGGGGTTTCCCAAAAATTTTTTTAAAAAAAAATATGATAGTGCTGTAAAATTTTTCTAGTTCATTGTTTTTTGGAAAAAACCCCCCCCTTTTTCCCCCCCAAATATAAACCCGGATAGGGGCATGAAAACTAAGTTTTTTAAACCTTTTTGATAACCTGTGATGAATGCGGATTTTCAAGACAGAAAAGTAGATAAAATCAAACACAATGATTTTTTCAGCTGAGGGGGCGGGTTTAAGTTACAAAAACGAATTTTGGGTTTGGTTTTCCCACGTAACCCTTTCTTAAAAACTCTGACGAGAAAATTTTCGTAAAAATTATCAAAAACAATTCACGGGTTAAATCTTCCTTTTCTCGGGCTCTTTGAATTTTTGGTTTTATTAAACTGCAATCTACATGATTCGGGGGAACCGAGCTTTACATCGTACTAATGTTCATCATAAAATTCACTTTTCACCCAGACGTGACAGATTAAATTGTCATTAAAAACCCACCCAACACCACTAACCCCACAAGCACTCCCTTTGTATCGCGTTTTTTCCTCTGCCGGACAGCGAAAAGCTTCCCAAATTTTCTTCTTGGGCACATAGAACACTTGCCCCCCCCCGCTGTTTCGTAATTGTCTAGACGATCAGGGTCAAACGGATTCACCACTTAGGGACTTTTTACATGTTTTTAATTTTTTTTTTTATTCTTTTTAAATTGTCAAAAAGACTCCTTAAACTGAAAAAAAAACTGAAATGAATTAAACACTCTTTTTTTTCACCCTAGCTTTGTAATGATTTTTATTAACTAAAATATTTTTATACACCCTATTTTATAACATATTTAAATTCACAAAAATAAAATTAAAGAATGGAAGTAGTAGCATAAAATAGCACAACCAAAAAAAAAAATAATACCAATTTTATTATGTTAAACCCTTTTTTTAATGCCCGCCATTACTGCTATGAGGGAAATCTGGACTGGCCTCAAGTCAAAAAAAACCTTTTTATATGAAAGGGCATGTGTTTTCCCAAATTTAATGCTTTTATCATCAGTAGCGCAATTCTTTCATATTAAATTTCACCTATCTGCTGTACTAAAAAGGGTAATCAAAAGTAAGGGCGGGACCTTATGTAGGCTGAATACCTGGGTTTTTTCCCCCAACCTCTCTTTTAACTCACCTACTTTCGCAAAGAACTATTTTGTAATTATGAATATTTTGAAACCATTTACAAAACTTAACCGCACCCCCATTACTAAATTGGGACAATGTTGAGTGTTGTGTGGGTGTGTAGTTCGGGGGAAACGATTATAATACTAGTGGCTTGTGGTTTTTTAGTAAAGTATGAAAAAAATGTTAAAAACTTGATTTATGGTTTTAAAACAAAATTAATGCATCTCTTATGCTGTTGAAACAACATCCACCGATAGATTCGCATCATGTCCCAAAGGGGAAATTTGTGAATTGGGCCCGAATTTTTTCAACTGGTTTTTCCCTTACTTAAAAAAGTAACGAAAAAAAACACCCAACTGTATGAAACGTCAGTAGTTTCATCTGCAAACACTGAAACAAAACTTGCTTTTGAGATCTCATTTTTTTTTTTATGATTTAAACAAACAGTGAGCTTTCGTCCCCCTAAAATCCTTTTAAATATCTTTTGATGTTCCTTTAAAAACAGTGGGACTATGAGATGGTCTTTTAGAGATGAATCAAATTAGCAAAAACATTTATAAGAATCTAAAAAAACCCGTATAAAATATGAGAAATTGTGGACACACTTACTTACATGATAAAGCCATTTGAAGAAATTCGCAACAATTTACCCGGGGCCGGCAACTAAAACAATACAATAATTTAGAAAAACCTTTAAACGCATTTTAAATAGTTTAGGATTAAACTAAATTAGTGGGCTAAATGAAATTTTAAACACACAAAATACAAAAAACTTTATTAAAAACGAAAATTTTTTTAAATTGACTATACCATGGGGTTTGAAATAAGTATTTTTTTAAAATCCATAGAAATAAAAAGCAATTTTATGCCTATATTTTATTTAAAATTTAGGGAAAATAATGAAACAGGCTACGATAATATTGAAAAGCCATGGTTTCCAGTAATTTTCTTAAAAATTTTTTATTATTTTTTAAATTTTTTCCCGGCTTTTTAGATTAAATTGGCATTCCTTTATCTGCTGAACCCGCATATTTGTTGTTGTCTTCTTATAACACTGCTTTCAAGTAAAGTTTTAATGCTCTAAGAAGTTTTTTTCCTGCAGAAAACTTATAATTTTACATATTATATTATTTTTTAAACCCCCCTTTTGTTTTTTAAAACAATAACTTATTTTGTATTTTATTCCCCATTATATTAAACTGTTTTAAATTTTTTTTAATTGGGGAAATTTCTAAATTTTAAATTGATATTTGTACTAGTATGCACAGGTTTATTATTTAATACTAAAAATGAATCGTTTTGGGAAACTTTTAAAAATAAATTCAATTACTATACAACCAATTTTTCAAAAAACGTTTATAATAATTACAAATTTGGAAAATTTAAAAAATTTAAAAAAATTGAGTTTTAAAAACTACGTGGAACATCAATGTTTGATATTTTGTACCTTTACTAAAAACTTTGGCGGGTTAGGAAAAATATGTGGAATAGAACTGGGTTTAAAAACCCCAAAATTTTGATCTAGGAAGTTTCACCAATAAAATGATTTAAAAAAATTTTAAGAAAAATATAATTTCACAAACCCAGATTTCAAATTTTAAATGTTTGTCTCTTCTTTTAACTGCCTTTCCCACTTTGCAAACTCTGTCTGGTCTTGAGGTTTTGGGAAAAAAGAATGTGTTTTACCTTTTAAAATTTTTCCCATCCATAAATAAACACGTCATATGTTGAAAAAATACTAGTACTAAAAAATTTATAAATAAAAATTTTTACTTACATAGACGGAATACTTCTTTAACTAAAATAATAACAAAAAGAACATTCTTGAATTTAAAATCAAGGTTTCAAACACAAAACGCAACGAATGAAGTCTAACACACAAAATAATACAGAAACTTTTCATTTTAATTCCTAAACGCAATACCGAAACAATACACGGCCAGTTCGATTGCATCACCAATTTTCTCTAAAAACCCCGCAGCGCTGCTAATTGAATTGCATGTAACGTTTTTAACACAAGTGTACACACTTTCTTATTTCAAAACGCTATGATAGGGGTGGGGCGAAACCCATTTTTTTAAAATTTCAAAAGGGGGAAAATTCAAAATCGAATAAAATGAAATATTTTTTAATGCCGAATCAAAGTTTAGAAAAATTTTGTTATTTGTTTTAAAACGCCTGAAAAAATATTATATTGTGGTTACTTAATGACTAAAAATTTCTTGTAAATGTTTTATTTACCAATTGTTTTTTAATAATTTGTTTCAATATGATAAATCAAGCACTAAAACAACATGCATTTAATTTACCTACTTCAATTTTTTTTTTTCCCCTTTTAAAAAATTATTTATAAGTTAAAAAAACAAAATCAGAATGGGTGTAATTGAACAAAATTTATATTTAAGCTGTCAATAATTTTTTTTTGCGAAGCTTTGAAGCCGAATTTTTTTTTAAACGAATTTTTAAGCTGATGTTTGTTTCGAAACCAAGTCAAAATTTTGAAGCTTACACAAACCTAGTAGGTAGGTTTTCCCTCCTCAAAAATATTGATGTCGTAAAGAAACCAAAAAAAACATGTGATTTCTTACTTTTTGATAAATCGTTCAATTTTTAAGGGTTTTTTGAAGTTTTTAGGTTTGCAAAATAAAAGTTCATTTTTAACTGCTTTTTTTGCATTTTGTATCGGGTCATCTTTTGTCTCAACAAAAAAAGGATTTTCTCTTTTTCCAAAGCACGTAAATTCTGGGCCCGACTCAAATTAAGGCTGGGGGCCTACCCATAAATGCAAAAAGTTAAAAAAAAAAAAAAATGTTTTTAAAAAAAAAATCTAATAAATTTAACCTTTGTTTTTTTTTATTTATTTTAGAAAAATATCGGGGGATCTTTTATAATTTTTTAAGGGAAAATTTTTAAACCTACCCCAAAAATAGTTATTGAAATAAATTTTTGTTAAAAGTTTCCATTTCAATGCATTTTAAATGGGAAAACAAAAATTTTTAATTTGATTTATTTATTTTATTTTTACAAATTTAAACTAAAAGGGGTTTGTTTTAACATATTAAATTTTAAACTTTTTTTTTCTTCCTTTAAATGTATTTTTTAAAAATTTTGGGGTTTGGGTTTTAATAATCACGACGGGCATTTAGCTGTAACGACTCGCAAAGTCGACACCCTTTTGTAAGAATACATAGTTTTAAAAAAACAACTTTTTCCCTTTTGCAAATAGTTAAAACTTTGTTTTTATAATAGGGGCCGTTAAATATGATCATTTCCCATTTACAAGCTCGTATTTGTTTTGCAAACGTTGGGGTAACCGCTTTTATCGGAATTTCAGGCGGCAATGGAGGATTTAAACTAATCTTTATGACCTTCTTAATCAAAAAAAAACAATAAAACCATTCATTGGGAAAAAGAAGGGCCCAAAGTCCCCAAATTTGAAAATTTTCAAAAAGTTAAAAAAATAAACCCCTCTTAAAATATTCAGTAACTGAAAATACCACAAAATCTTAAAGTGTGATAAATATAAATTGGCCCTACTTACTTCAACGAGAGTATTACTCTAGTGATAAAATTATTTTCAAAAAAAAAACCCCACCTTTTCCATACACAAAAATTTATGACATTAGCCCTTAATTTTAAACCCGAGGCAGTACAACATGTAAAAATTCTTCACTCTTATCTTACATTCTTTTAAAGGGGTTTTTTTATTTTTTGAGCACTTCCCCGTTGTAATAATACAATTTTAATATTCAGACTAATATGAAAACACTTACCTTAAAATTTTTTTTAAATCTACTATTATAATAAAAAAAATAAACATTCCTGCCTTTAATCAAAACATAGTTATTTTTAAATAAAATTTTTTTTCTAAATGTAATTTGGATATGTTCTCAGTATGTTTTTTATTTACTATATTTATTTTAGGGTCTAAATTTGATTTTGGGAATAAGTTTTTTTTCAAAAAATTAATGAACGAATTTTTTTGTACTAAAAGTGAAAAATTTTTAATTTTATTTAATTAGCTTTTTTAAAATGTGATTACTTTTAATTTGAAATTTGTTGCATTCCCCCCCGCAGTTTTGGCCTTTTTTTTCAGAAGAAATGTATCGAACCCCGAGCAATAAGTACGCTCGATGATTATTTTTTTTAAAAAATTAATAAAATGTAACTTTTTTTTTGCTTTCGAACAAAAATCCAATGGATTGAAATAAATTTTGGGGGGGAAAAGTATTTAAATAAATTATTTTATACCCCTTGTGAATAACAATTTTTATGAAGCATGGGGTTGATGGAAGAAAGGCTGCACAAAGAAACCAAAGATATAATTGATTATTTAACTGTTTGTCGTAAAGGGCAAGTTTTGTTTAATGGTATCATTTTCCTGGCTTTTTTAGGCTATCGGGGTTTTTTACTAATTTAAGTACCCAAAGGATGAATAGCGATACAAAATTTTTTGTAATTTTAGAAATAATAACAAAATTAAGATACAAATATTTCTATATAACAATGTATGATTATTCTGATGTTTTATGTACTTTTTCTAAAAAACCTTCCCTTTTGGGTGAAAGTAAATGTTACTAACACTCTGTAAAAGACTTATTGTATTTTTTTAAAAACTCTTGTGCCTTGGCCGAAATTCGTATCACGCTATACTAAGTAATTTCCAAACCCTTTCAGGGAGTCGAACTAAACAAAATTACTAGAGCTGATAATTTTTCGCACTCTGTGCTCAGTCATAGCTCTTTAAAACATTTTTGACTACCCACTTTGGGGTCGAAGATAAGTAAAATATAATTTAAAACCCTTAGGTTAATGAACCCTTTTTTGTTCCCAAACCACTAATAAATAGTTGATACCCGACAGCCTCTGTGGTACAGTTTGGGCAGATTTTCTGACTTTAAGGGGCCCCAAAAACCCGTTTTCGATCCCCATGCCCCTAATTCTGTCTGCGAAGCACTGGGGCTGAAAAGGAAAACCCAAAATTTAAACCCCGGGGAGGGACAAAGGGGGGAGCAAAATTGAATAAAAAAGTTTTTGCTTTTACTATAAAACGGGGGTAGAACGGGGGGGGTCTTTTGGGTGACCACATGAAAACCCCCCAAAAACCCCAAAATGTTGGCACAAATCTTCGCCCCCAAAAAAACGGCAACCCTAGTTTTTGGGAAAAAGGGCCCGCTTTCAGGTTTTACAAACCCTAAAAAATTTTTTTTAAATTTAAAAAAAATACCAAAAGGAAAAAAATTATTCCCAAAAACTTTTAAATTTTTGGAAAATTGTGAAAAAATTTTATAAAAATTTTTAAAAATTTTAAAAAACCCCTATTAAAAAAAAAGATACCCACTTCAGTGGGCCGAGGTTTAAAAGGGGAAAACCCCCAAAAAAAAAAAATTGGCCTGCAAAAAATGGAGCACGGGGGTTTAAATCCGGGGTTGGGGGCAAAATTTAGGGGGAAAATTTTTTTCCAAAAATTGGGGTTTTCCCCCCCTCCCCAAAAAAAAAAACCCGGGGAGAAAAAACCCCCCCAAATCCCCCCCTTTCCCCCTTTTAAAATATCCAATTAGATTATCATAATTTTTTATAATATGGGAAAGGTAAAAACGCTTTTAAAACATAATAAAAATAAAAAATAAATTTATAGTAAAAAATTTTTTTCTATCTCCGAAATAAACTTTTTTTTAAAAAATTGGGGTTTTCCCCTTTAACCCTTTTTAAATTTTAAAAAAAAAATTAAAGGGTTTTTTTTAAAAGGATGATTTATAAACCCAATGACCTGATTCGTTTCTCTCCTACTCAATAACAGGGAACCCCCGGGCGCTGGGCCCCTTAGAAACCGGGGGCCCCAAAGTTTTTTATTGAAAGGGAGGCCATCCTTAAATTAAAAAGGGGCCCTTTTTTACTTGTTTTTTAGACCTCCCCCCCTCATGTAAACCCCCTCCCACATCTCTAGTTAAAAAATTTTTTAAAAATTTTTTGGTGGGCTTTGTTATTTTAATCGTTTAGTTATTTTTAATAGGGGATGGGTAATATCCCAAAATTTTGGGTTGCCACATTGCCCCTAAGGCGTCACTCTCGCAATAGCCCTAGCCCGCCGATGATTTGGGGGTCGGGCTCAATCATGATCAGGTGATATTTCCTAAATTTTTTCCCACTCTCCCTCCACGCAAATGGGGGGACACTTCCTCAAAATTGGGAAACCCGTTTTCCTCCCAAAGCCCATTGGCGTAATTAGTTTCAAAACCTAAACAGGCAAAATTTAAAATGAAGGGAATGTCCCCCACTTTTACGTGGGGAGAGTAGAAGGAAAACAAAATTGAAAAAAAACTCCCCCAAAATACCCTCGGGCGGGGTTTTTTAACCCCAAAAAAACGTCTGGGCAGGCTAATGGGAATAAGCAAATTTTTTCTGCGGGAGAGTGTAAAATTTATCTTGACTTTTTTTATCCCCCGGGGGTTTAAAGCCCAAACCCTTGGTCACAAACCCCCTTTAACGGGCCCGGGGGGCACTACACTTCAAACCTTTTCCCGGAAAAGTCTGCTTGCGGCTTCGGCTGACACTTGGGCGGGGGGCCCCCTCCCAAAGGGGTTTTAAAAAAAAACCCCGGGGGAATACTGCCAACCTAAATGGCGGGAACCACCATTTGTTATAACGAAGAAACCCCATCTATTTGGGGGAAAATTAAAGCTCAAAAACCCCCCAAAATTTTGGGGCAAGGGGCCTTTTTTGGAATTCAAGTTCTTCCAACGATTTTTTTGGGGGCATCCACTTAACAAAATTTTCAAATCTGACATAATTCCCTGCAGTTTAAAGAATAATCTTTTTGTGAAGCGGGTTTGAGTAAAGGGTTTAAAATTAAAAATTCTTTGGCCCGGGGGTTCCTTTTGCGGGGATAGGGTTAAATTTCAACAAAATTTTTAAATAACCCAAAAAGGGGGAGGGGAATGCAACAAATTTGAAATTCCCCAATTTTTTTTGAAACCCCGAGCCTCAACGTAAAAATTAATTTGTCCGGGGAGATTGGTGTTTTCACAGGGTGAAAAGGCGCAGGGAACATACCAGCGATTAAATCCCCGAAAAAACTTTTCAAATTCGCTTTAACCAAATTCTTGGTCAGATGGGGCTGGACGAAAATTTGGAACCGATTCTACCCACGGGGGGGTTTGGCGAAAGGGAACCACATTCCCCCTTGGGGGTCCCAAGCAAAATCCGTTGGGCAGAAAACAAATTTGGGAATTTACCACAAAATTTGGAGAATTTGAAACCCCATTAAATTAAAAAAAGAAAACGCTTTTGGGGGAATTAAGGGTAAAAAAGGGAACCCCGGGGGGAATTTACAGGGTTCCCTTTCATCCCTTTTCCCAAAAACCATTGGGGAAGGGGGTTTTAAAATTTTCTAAATAATTGGGGGTAAAGCCGCAAGATTCTGAAAAGGAAAATCCCAAAAAGTCCTCTTTGTTTTCCTTTTGGCAATCGTTTGGGGGTTGAAAACCCAAATTTTAACCCCAAATGTTGTTTCCTGATTAAAGGGCCTTAATCAAGCACTATAGAAAAGATCAAAAAGGGGATTACTTTTTGGACGGGGAAACTACCCATTTTTAACCCTTTCCTTTTTGGAATAAAATTTTCCCAATAATAATTATTCCCCCTTTGTAAAACTTTTCGGAGGTCCCTCATTTCATGATGGGACTTTTAAAGGGAAAGGGGAAATTCCACTTTTTTAAGGGGGGGGAAAGTTTTTATTTTTTTTTGGGGGGGTTTAAAGTATTTTTGTGTGTGTTTTTATGTTTCCCCCCCAAAGGGGAAATTAAAAGGGGGAAAGGGGGTCCTTTTCTAAGGTAAAATTTTTAATGTAAAGAAAAAAGGTTTTAAATGGGGGGGGTTTTTTTTTTTTAAAAATTTAGGGTTAGTTTTTCCCACCTTTACGGGTTGATTATGGGTTAATTTGGGTTTTTTTTTATGTTTTGGGGTTTTGGGGGAATTTTATTTTTAAAAAAATTTTTAAAGAAAAAATGTATACCCCCACTGTTGAAAATAATTTGTAAAGAGGAAAACTCAGAATTTTTTGTTTGGGGAATTTTTGGGGGAAGGGGGGATGGAACGTTTTGAAATAAGGATTATATAGGGGGGGGGGTTTTGGGAAAGGGGGAAATTTTGGGGGAAAATTTTTTTTTGTTTTATGGTTATTATTTTTGAAAGGGAAAAAAATTGGAAATTGGGTTTGGGTTTGTTATTAGGTTTTGGGGAAATTTGGGGGATAATTTGGGGTTTTTAATATAAAAAGGGGGAATAATATGGGGGGAAAAAGGGGGTTTGAATTATTAAATTTTTAATTTTTATTTAATAATTTTTTTTTGGATTTTGGTTTAAGTTTAGAGGGGGGGTTTGGGGGGGGTTTTTGAGAAAAAATTTTTAGGGGTTTAATATGGGGGTTTATTTGTTTTTAAAAATTTTTTGGGGGTTTTGGGATTTTTGAGGGTAAAAAATTCAGAAATAGCCCCTTTGTTGAATATTCGTTTTTCCTTCTCAGTATTTTTTATAAACGGGGCCCCAAGGGGTTTTTTTTTTCATCCATATATCTTACATATACCCAAAAAAAGGGGAAACAATGATTGAAAAAAAATTAATATTTAAAATTTGTAATCTTTGGAAAAATGGGACAAACATGTAAACAAAACAAATACAAAGGGGAAATTACTTTTTGGTAAGACTGTACAGCGTCCACGCACCGTTAAATAATCCCCAATTTTTTGGGGAAAAAAAAAACATCAAACTCACATGTAACCTTAATTTAACCCCCCGACATAAATAATAATATCCATAAATTCCTTTTTTACTCGCATACCATTTTTAACTTAACTCAGTAAATTAAATTTTAAATTTTAACGGGGCCCTACTTTTATTTTTTTAAAATTTAAAAGGGCCCACTTTACCTTATTGATTGCATAACTTTACCGGGAAAAATCATAAAATTTAAAATTTAAAATCATTAAACTTTAAGAAAATAAATGAACGAAAACAGTGACAGTAGTTTTTGCTACAAGTATTCTTGAATCTAGGGCTGTAAACAAACTTTGATACTAGAAAACAATAGCGCCCCTTAGGGAAAGCTAATAAAAACAATCAACCCTTATTGGAGTAAAAACGAACATGGGAATATTCTCTTTTCAATTAAATCGATACTGCTCACATTACGGGCCGTAAAAATAAGCGATGGGAAATTTACTTTTCCCTGATTTTTTTAAAAATTTAGTTAGTGTTAAAATGAATATTCGAAAAAATATACATTACAAAATATTTTAAAACTTCTCTGTTAAATTAATAAAAAAAAAACCAATCAGATAAATCAATTTTTATTTAGCTCCCTTTTTTTTCAAATTGAACTATAAAGAAATTTTAGGCCTTCACCCTCCCCAAAGCACTGGCCCCCTTTAGGTGTGATCAGCACACCACGCCGAGCCCTTTTTGGGTAACAATAAAAGGGGTTGTTTTTTACAACCCGAAGCCCCAAAACCAAACCAAATGCTGCAAAAACTATCGTCTTTTCATACACCCTCTCCAAAAAAAATCAACTTTTTATTCAAACGCCTAAAATTTTTTATTTTTTTAGATTTGTAGTTCCATGTCACTTAAAGCAATATACAAAAAAATATCTTTAAAAAAAATTTTCGCTATCAACTCTCTCAATTAAACGTTCAATTTTTTCCCCTCTGGATAAACGGCTTGCACACTTAGTAACCTTTTTAAACCCCCAAAACGTCCAAAAAATCGGGGAAGGGGGGCAACCTTCCCTTGAGGGAAATCACACTTAATGTTCCAAACCAGCCCGGGTTTAAACACAGGGGCATTTTCTGCACAGGGGGCAAATAGTGCACGGGACAGGGCCCGCCCTTTTTTCGGATGGTTTTGCAACCATCGCCTGATCTCTACGTCAGAAATCAAAGAAAGTTAAAAAGTTTTTGAAAACAAACCCAAAGAATCGTCATACGGAGGGGGAAATGCCCAAATAAAGCGACCAACAAGCACATGGCCTACGTGAAAAAAGACAGCGTGATCCCCCCCAAAAAATTTACGTCACTAAATTTAGTTTAAAACTATTCCCCCCCCCCCCCCAAACCATGACTACGCAGTAAAACCACTGAAATTTTAATAAAAGTGTGGAAAAAAAAGCTGACTTTTTAAATAGGGGCACCATCGAGGATGGACCTCTGAAAATATTTTTTTTAAAAGAACTTTGAAATCGACCCATGAGAGGGGACTGGGGGTTATTTTTTTAAAATCGTTGGAGACGATTTCCCAAAAAAAGGGGGACCCCGTGAAGGAAAGTTATAAAAACCCCTGAAAATTTTTTTTAAAATTCCTTTTAAAATTTTTAAATGAGGGAAACCCTTTAACTAAAAAATTTTAAATTTTGTTATAGTAAATATAGGCTGTTTATTTGTTTTTTTTTTGGGGGCATAATTTAATACAATTTAAAACAAAAAGTAACTTCTTTCGTGTCGCCATTAAGGCTTGTTTCTTAAAAAAATTTAAAGTGAATTCTAAATTTTTTAGGTTCTAATTTAAATCGAAATTTTAAATTTAAAAAAATTAAAATTTATTTTAATTTTTAATAATTTGGAAAATTTAAAACTACCCCGTATTACCCCTATTTTTTTGTTGAAATTTTTTAAAATCATTTATACCCCTTTTTTTCAATTTTTTGTTTTAACGAAATTTGGCTATTTTTTTGCATATATTGAAATGTGGAAAACTTCAAAATTTTCCCTTTAAAATTTAAGTATCAATTGTTAGCCCTTTGTTCAGAAAATTTGAAGATGCCGATTCAAGTAGTTCCGGGTGATTTTAAACACGGGGTTTTGAGGTGTGAAACCCCTCGGTTATTTAACGTAATGGTTGTAGAAAAATTTAAATTTTTGTAGTACAAAGGGGTCCCTTTCGTTTTGGGGGAAAAATTTAAAATACTCTCGCCCCATATTTAAATAAAATTTTGTAATAAAAAAGATAAAACTTTACAGGGAAAAGTATATTTTTTGGGAAAATTTCTGGATGTTCAACGTTTTTGTAACATTTTTAAAAAAGGGCCCCATTTGGGGTTTTTATTTTTTTTGAAAAGTTTTGGGTTTTATTAATTTTTTAAAAATAGAAATTTTTATTAAACAAAACTTGGGTCTAATTAAATTTTAATCTTTTTTTAGCAAAAAATTAATAAACCTAGTTTTTCTTCGTTCTACTAGATAAATTAAGTCCACTTAAATTACTATTTTTATTTTTGAATAAATTTTAAATTACTTCTTTACTTTTAACTCTGCGGAGTTTATTTTCTCTTTATTATTATTTTTTAATTTTTAGTTTTTTTTCCCCTTTTAAACCCGGTAAAAATTCCGTTAGGGGCCCTTTACTACGAGGAAAAAAATAAAAGGGGTATAAAACTTTTGCAAGGGGTGTTTTTTTGTCCGTCCCAGTATAAAATACAATCACTAAAAGGGATACACCCCAAACTAGAAAAGCAGCAGATTTTTGGTTTGGTCGAGTTAAAACCCCCCATTTAAAAAAACCCCCACCACGGTCGTATACCCGGGATTTTTTTTGAAGGGAATTTTTTTTTATAATTATTAAAAAAAAAAAAACAATTTTATGTAAAAAAAACCTACTTTTTAAAGCCCCAAATCCCCCCACTGAATTTTAAAAGGACAGCGTGTAAGGACCAGTTTTTGGAAGGATTTGACTAAAATTTTAAAGGGCTTAATTGTAATTTAAAACATCTTTTTTTTTATTTATATACCCTTTTATTAAAAAAACCCTCTTAAATTTTTTTCCCTAGCAATAAACCGAAAATCATTTTTTTTCTATGTTATTGTTTTTTATTTTTGGGCAGAAATTTTCCCTTTTTTAAAATTTGGTAAATAACAAATTGATATTTATTTCCATTCACAAAAAAATAATATAAGAAAACACGTAAATAAAAAGCCGAAAAATTGAAGATAAAATTGTTTTAAAATTTTTCAATGAAAGATATTTTCAGACAGTAAAATTTTATATTTAAAATAAAATTATTGTAAAAAAAAAGTCACCAAAACCCTTTTAAAAAGTGCGAAAAGGGCCAATTAATTTATTTCCTTGAAAATTAATTTACAAATGTAAACTTCGTGAATTTTTTGAATATGAAAAACAAAACCCAAAATTTTGGGGATGGGTCAGTAATTTTTAAATAATGTTATACAATTAAAAATTAATAATTTTAAAATTATATGGGTTTGGTTTACAAAACTTAATACTAAAAATAATAATAAACTTCTAAAAACCCAAATTTTGGTTTAATTCATATTTTTGCTTTAATTCACCAAAAGGTCCAAAAAACTGTTTTCCCTCCGATTTTAAAAAATTATGAAATAGCCCAAAACCCTTTCCTTAGAGTATTAATGTTTTCCCACATTTCGCAGTGCAGACTGTAGGGGAAATTATTTCTAAAAAAAGCACTTTTTAAAAAAAAAAAAAAAAAGGGGCTCTGTACCCACATCACCCCTTTGAACTCCCAAAAAAGGAAAAGTACACAAGTCTGGGAAAATTTTTGGTTTTTTTAATTTTATCTCTCAATCTCCATTTTTTCTAAGAAAAAAAATTCCCACCCCTCCCTTTAATGACACAACCTGTAATTGAAAACATTTTTCCGGGTAGTCAAATTTAGATTGGATATGGAAAAGGGTTTTCCCATTATATTTTAAGAAATCACAAAAAGTCAGCGTCCCCAAATAAAGGAGAAATGTGAAGTTTCATCTCCTTGGGCCGGAAAGGGTTTTTTAATCTTCGGGCAAGTCGAAAGTTTGAATCACCCAAATTCTGCTCCTTTTAAAGGGTTTTCCCCCCAAAAATTCCCCCACAAGAATTTCCCATCCATATGAGCCAAATTTATACAGAAAATTAAAAATTCCCGGTTCCAAAATAGCCAAAAAAACGATCGAATGCTGCTCTTGTATTCTTTAATATAAAGACCTTGCTTTAAACAAACACTTTAAAGAAGCGTTTCCCCATCGGGTACCCATACACCCTTGGGAATCTCATCTTCTTAAAATTTCTCTTCCATTTGTTATCCCAATTTGTGTTGTAGGTGTTTGGAAAGAACAATCTTTAATTTTTTTTTCCAGATTGCATGACACACTTCTAGTAAAAATTTTTGAGATGATTGAATCCCCAATCCCTTAGCTGTTCCTAGGGTTAGTGAAAAAATGCCCCCCATTTACCAAATATCTGTAAATATATACAAATGAAAAAAACCCAAATTTTTTCTACTTTTTAAAATAAATAACTTCCTTACCTTTATAAGCTACGAAAAACCGTTTCCTCTTATTTCATTTAAAAATTTTGAAGGGCTAATGGAAGGCCCTCAAAGACTCTTGTAGTCGTCTTTTAAAACCCCCCAAAAAACCAAAACGGGGCAAGAAACTAAAAAAACTTTTAACCCCGGGCAGTGGGACATAACATGGATTTTCTATAACCATACATAAATTTTTTTCCCCCAAAACCAAATGAAACTTAAAAACCAAAGAAATGAAGTGCCATTTTAAAAAACCCTTTTGAACAACTTGAAAATCAAAAGGAATGGGAAACAAAATTTGGGTAGATCCCAAACCCAAAATTCAGAAGTTTTTTCCACAAGAGGTTTTCCACTCACCGGGTTTGTTTTTCTATAGGCATTTTTCTACAAGCAGTCAAGCACATCATGTAAACATGCAACCCCTAAGCCACTAACTGTTAAAAACCGGGTTTAAAAACTCTACAAGTCAAGTGCCCCACGAAACTATCCTCGAGTTTTCTGCTGGGAAAAGGTGAGTCCATCATCTCCATTCGTGAGAAGTTTTCCATCACTTCACTGTGTTTGGACTGTTTTTTAACTTCCTAAGAATAAAAGCCGCAACGATGTGAACGCCCATTTAACACCTTTTCATTTTTTGGGGCCCAAGACGATAAAAACTTTGTCAATACTCAGTAACTTCCCCACAAAAAAAAATTACAAAAAATTAAAGTGGAAGAGGAAAAAACCCCCTTAAACAAGACACTAAACACAAAATAGGCAAAAACCCAACCGTTTTTTTTAATTTAGAGGGGCGCCTAAAAATTAATATACAACTTGCAAGCCAACTCAACCCCAAAGATTCCCCTACAATCGGGCCTCGAGCACAACAAAATGAGAATTTTTCCCAGCGTACCTAAAGACAAAAACCAAAAAAAAAAATTTAAAAAAAGGGGAAAAAAAACCCAATAAAACAGTTGAAAACTTTGGGTTTGGTCTTTTACTGGAAAAACTGACGATCACTTAAATAGCCCATTGTTTTTATTACTTTTAAATAAATTTTTTTTTATTTAATTTATTTTTATAAATTTTGGGTATAAGTTATTGGGCACAAACTACCAACCCCTTTTATTTTTGAGGTGGGTAATTTATTTAAAACAAAAAATTTTTACCCCCCAAAAAACTCCCACCCCCAAGAGAGAAAAAAAACTCCCCAGTAGGGGTTAAAGGGACAGTTCTGGCTCCTTTCCCCCCAAAAGGGTTTAAAATTTTGAACCACCACACAAAATGTGGTGGATCACTTTCTCCCGGGGTGGAATCATTTTTGTCCCGGGGGAAAACCCCAACAAAAATTTTACCTTAAACATCTGTAAATGTTTTTGGGCATGATCATCAGGGAAAATCGGGAAAAAATTTTTTTGAGGGGGGAAAGGGCGGGTGGAAACCCCCGGGATTTTTCATACTTTAAATTCATTTGGAAACCACTTTTAGGGAATCACAAAAAATTTTTTTATAATATTACAACGTTTTGGTTTTTACTCGTTTTTAGCCGTTTAAAAAAAACTTTCCCCAGGAGGCACTGCGGGGAAAAGCGAGAAATCTCCCACCTCCCACCATAGCAAATTTTTTAACTAAACTATTTAATTTTGAAAAAGGCCGTGCTTTTTCACCTGATAAAAAACAGGCAAATGATACTCAAAAAACCCCGGTTTTTTTAAACACAAAAAAAAAATTTATTAAAAAGGGAAAAATTAAAAACAAATTTATTTTTCAAAAATATTTAAAATTAAAAAGGGAAAGATTTTTTTTTTTTAAATGTCTCCCATTGGTGAGCAAAAATGGCTTTTTTTGGGTAGTGACCCGTAAGAAAGATTTTGTGGGCAAAACTTTAAATCAAAAAATATAGCTTTTGGGGTTCATCTCCTGGTGAAAGTGCAAGTTTTATTCAAAGAAACCCCTTTCCCCAATTGTTTTTTTCTCATTTCCCTTATCATGGCCCAAAATTTTGGCGAAATGAAAAAATCCCCCTTTAAAAAATTTTTTTAATAATGACCTTTGGTTTAATTTTTCCTTTTTAAGTTTTTTTTGAAAACCCTTTTTAACCAAACCTTTTTTCTCCTCAAGACTCCCCTTTTTAAAATGGAGAAAAGTTTGGTCAAAAGCCCCCACAAACTCCCTGAATACACTTTTCCCATTCATCCCCAATCCTTCATTTTCCCCAAGACTTTTTAAAAATTGCGCCAACCCTGTGTAAAAAATGTGTTTCAGGATAGCTGAAGGTCAAAATCGGTCTAAAAATTTATCAAAAATATCCGCATACACTTTTTCTGTTTTCAGTTCGTAGCAGAGGGAGTTTTTTGTCTGTGAATAAAGCTTTGCATTTTGCCCCAAAATTTTCCCTTAACATAATTAAAAATGAAAGTTATACATGAAAAACCTTTTCTTTTACTAAGATTGCAAGCCTTTCCAAAAAAGGGCTTATTCAAAAGTAGGCTTAAATTTTTCCCCCTGGTGAAAACCCCCAAATTAAATCATTTCCCTGAAGATTTTTAAAAAACAATAAATGCTGGTTTAAGGCCCAAAAACCCTTTTTTTAGCCCTTTTTCATTATTTAGTAATTTGTACATTTTACAAAGATGTCTTTGATTTTCCATCGACTTTTCCCCAAAACCGGAAATTGGGTTTATTTATTTGAAAAAAATCCCTTTTCAAATCCATTTATTTTCAAATTTTTTCGTCGGGATGTATTAAAACCCAAAAATAAACCTTTTAACCAAACACTCTGATTGAAAAATTAGGGAAAATCGGTGTTTTTTCGGGAAACTTCATACCCAAAAAAGGAAAAAAATACTGTTTTAAAAATTTCGGTAGTTTCCACATAATTTTTTTTACTGTTTTAGGGTTTTGGGGGCTAGCCCTTTTTTGTTTTTCCCGCCCGGGTGGAAGTTCAGGGTTTTGGGTTGTGAAAACTTAAAGAATTGGGATAAAATCCAGGAAGTAACTTTTAAAATTTTTTCCCCGGGGGGGCAAGGGGGATTGTCCCCCGTGCTCGTCCCTGAATTTTTTTCCCGGGGACTCTAAAATCCCTTCTAATATTAGCCCACAGTTTTTATCCTCAGAAAACGAATTATATTGAGGGCCCATTTCAGTCTTTTCAACCCCCTAAAATTACTCTGAGGAAACAAAACAACATAAAAATTCCGTAAAATTTATTTCAAACCCCGGGATGTAATACTTTTAACCCCCTTTTCAGGGTTAAAATCCAACCCTAAAACGGGGTTTTGCTTAGAAAGCCTAATTTAAAATCATAGAAACCCCAAACCAAAGAACCCATTTTTAATTTAAAAAATGGGATTTTAATGTTTATTCAAAAAGCTCCAACTCAACCTTGGTCATCTTTAAAAAAAAAGCCCCCCATGAAATCCCGGGCTTTGCAAAAAAGGTTTAAGTCTAATTTATAATACTCAAAAACATAAAAGCGAAGTATTCCCAAGAAAAGTCTGCTAAAAAATAGAACATCACTTAAAACGTATAAAAATTTTTAAATCTTCCCTAGTAAACCCTTTTTAAAGTTTTTCCCCCACAGTTTTAGCATGACGTAGTCACTTTCTGAAATATGTTTTTTTTGGGGTATCTATTATAGAATGCATTTTTGGGTTTTTTGGGAATTGACTAAACTTTCAGTTTACGCTCTGCAATTTCCTGTAGTGGTAAGGGAAAACAAACCCTTTTTTTAGCAGTAGATCTACTTTTTCAAAAGGGATATTTTCATGGAGAATTTTTTAAAAGAGTTTTCCCCCCATGAACAAATTTTTTAGTAAAATTTTTTAAAGAAAGTTTTCTTAAAAAAATGGGAAAGAATTTTTAATAAATTGAAATAGCCAAGACTGAATGAGATATATTTCCCCCATAATTTTTTGGGATAAAATGAATTTTTTCTTTTGTCTGTAAACCCTTTCCCAAATTTTCCCGCAAAGATAAAAATGGCGCAAAAAAATTTTTTAAAATTTTTGTAAAAAAGATGGGTTCTCTTGGGATATTGAAACGAAAATTGCAAAAATACAAAGAATGCACCCCGGAAAAAAAAAGAAAATCCACTGAGATGACAGTGGGCACGGACAAGGTTTTTGACCCAAATCTTTCTCGCAGATATTAAAACACAAATAGCCCAAAAAAAATTCATTTCCCGTTCAGGGGGGGATGCGCAAAGGGACCCACCCTTTTTCTTTAACTCGAAAAAAACATTGGGGTTTCCCTTCCCTTTAACAAGTTTATTTAAGAAAGGTATCCACAACATTTTTTTACCACAAAGACAACAGGGAGTTTTCACCAAAAACCCCTTTCCCAATCAACCAAATTTCAATGCAAATCCCCGGGTGGCTCTGCTTGTCATTTTTGTAGTTTATGATGAAATTTGGGTTAGGTACACACCCGATATTTTAATTTAAAACACTCAAAATCTGCATAAATCACATAGGATTTTTTTGCAATGTTTTTAAAACGAAAAATTTTTAAAATTTTTATCGCCTCCTTGGGCAAAACTGTATCTTCTGAGCATCGAAAAAACACACCGCCGCTATGCTTTATCCCCTGAGGGTTTTCATTTGAAAATCTATGCAAACAATATTTGCAATATTTGCCCTTTACCAAACGTGTCTGGTTTGGAGCCCCCCCCCTTTTCAATCTGCTGAATTTTTAATAAGACAATAATGTCCCCCCCTTAACATTTTAAAGAAACAACAAATCCCGTGATTTTCAGACGAAACCCTTTGTTTTCCCCTTAAAAGGAAAAATTTCCCCTTGTAGCCGAAAACATTAATAGATACATTATTTTTGGTTTTTTTAAAATTAGTTTTTTTTGTGGTATTTGCACAGGGTATTCAAATACCTTTCCCTATTTAAATTTTCTTTCCAATGATATAATTCCCCACCCGATTAGCGTTCTTGTCAGCGGGGATAGAATGCTAGCACACACCAAAAAAACAATTTACTGTCAGCATTTTTTATATTTAAATTTAAACATGTTTATTTCTCCAAACCCTTTTTGGTAATGGGAAAAAATAGCTGGAAAACTGCTAAAGGAACAAATTAGCTAGTTTAAAGCTTTTAAGTAATTTTACACGATCCTCAGACCAACCGCCTTTCCCTTTTGATTGGGGAAAGAAGGAAAACTGCTTCAATCATATAAGTGTATGCATTTCCCCAATCCCTTTATTTTTTAAAAAGTCCGGGCTTAAGAGTCGAAACAAAATTTCTGCGAAAGTAAGGGGGGAATTTTTTCATCCCCTCCTCACCAACACGAGAGTACCAAAACCGGGGGATTTTAAAACCCTTTTAGATTACCCATTAAAATAAGTTTTTTGGTAAGCGTTGCTTTTCCCAAAAATTTTTCCCTTAAAAAATTTTATTAGTAAAGACTAAAAAAGCGAGTCTTTCGAGGGAGAAAATCTTGATTTATTTTACTGACCATTCAAAAGCTTCCCGAAAAAAAACAGGGGTCGTAATCTTCACAATAAGAGATTCTCAATATATTCCCCCTTGGTTTTTTAAACCTGGCAAAAATTCCCCAGTGAAAATTGTTTTACAGTTTTTTTAAACTTTTGTCGTAATAAAACTATCCCAAACCCCCTGCAAATAATTTTTTCTAAAATTTATCACAAAATCTAATGACTTCACCTCACACATGGGAAAAACTTGCGCGTAAGCTGTCACCCCCGACTAAAAAAATTGACACACTCATCACACTTTTTAAGTCCCCTTCCCCTGTTTTAAACGCATAAAACCCGGCCCGGGTTTGGGAAGCTTGGGAAAAGATTTAACACTTCTTACATAGGAAGACCCAAATTTAATTTAAGCGGTTTTATGAAAATCAACAGATAAAATAATTAACTATAGAGTTGTGTTTTAATTTAGAAAAAAATAGATAAAAAAAAATTTAAAGAAGTTCACTTGAAAATTATTTTCACCAAAAATCTTTTCTAGACTTTGGGAAATTAAAAAATTTTTCCAAAAAGAAAAGACGAGAATTTTTTTGAAATTCTTTACGATTGTGACAAAAAGTTTAAAACCTTATATTGAATTATAAACACAATTTATCTGTGAGTAATAAATAGTTTTGTACAATTAGTACACCTCCCAAAAAGGGTTTACCTAGAAAAAAAAATATATATAAATATATATATATATAAAAATGGCGGCAAATGTGTTACAGTCTGAATCCTTCAATATTTCACTATAAATTTTTAAGAAATATCCAACTTTTTTTCTGTGCCAACAAATGAGGGAAAATTTGGGACTTATAATTTCTCGATGTCTTTTTTGTAAGGGCCCTACAAAAAGGGATTAAACAAAATTATATCCATCACACTCATACAAAAATTTAATTACACTAAAGGATAGGGATAAGGGAAAAAATTTTTATTTAAAAAAATCTAGAGCATTTAACCCCCTTTTTATAAACAACCCGGGGAGGAAAAACTTGAATTTAAAAGGAAGTGAGGGCCCCCAATTGCGTTGGGGGGGAGAAGGGGAAAAATTTGAGGAAAGCCACCCCAAATTCATCAACCGGGGAAATTTGAAAACCCCAAAAAACCCCCCCCCTCCTTAAAGGGAGTAAAAACGGATAAGGTTTGTATTGTAACATGTTTGACGTATTGAGAAGAGAAAGGGGTTTTTGGAACATAGAAACCCCTTTCCCCGGGTCACAATATACCCCCCATTTTTGGGGGGAGGGAGAGTTTAAATAATGTAGGGAAAAAACCCTCGTTTTAATAGGTTGTGAATGAAAAAACGATCTAAACACATCTCTACGAAAAAAAGTTTTTAAATTTTCCTTGTTCACCAAAAGGGCGATTTTTGGGATGAAAAATTTGAAAAAAAATAATTTATAACTTTAATTTTTTTTTCCCCACGATTTATATTAACCTTTTTTAATAAATTTCAAGGGTCCTGGGAAATTTTTTTGCTTTTGAAACTGTAATTTTTTTGGGATAGTAAATAACATTTACACACACACACAAATAATATTAGTCACTTAATTCTTAAGCAAAAAATTTATAGGAAATGTAAACCTAATTTTTCATGGAGGGAGAATGGAAAATCCATAGGAAAAACCCTTCCCCTTTAAAAGACTTGGGCGATGAAGGAATCTAAAATATATAAGTTGGGGGGAAAATGTTTTTTCAAATTTATTAAAAATAAAAACTCACAGAAACTCCCACGTTCTACATGTCTAAAGGGTAAAAAAGAGAATTTAACTCAATTTTCCCGTTTGGGAAAGGGGAAAACCCATTTAAATAAAATTTACCCCAAAAATAAAAAAAATTAAAAAAAATAAATTGCTTTAGGGATCAATCCAGACCCTTCCCCTAATCTGGGTTTTTAAAATGGGGCATGTCCAAGGGAAACCAATGACGGGGGCCATGACAATTCGGGGTTTTTAGACCCCAGAAAAAGACCCCGGACCCGAGATCAAGTGTTTTTTCCGGGTTTGAATCCCCCGAGGTGTCGAGCGAGCTTCAAGTTTTTTTTATTTTAAATTTTTTATTTAAACGTTTTCCACTTCCCAAAACCGGGAAAAAAAAAAAATTCCAATTTTTCCCCTTGACAAAGTAGAAAAGCTTTTGGGGATTTCCCGTGAGTATTTTTAAGTTTTAAAAATTTGATAAACATATCCACCCACTTATATATTATTGATTCCTTCAAACAGCACCAAAACCCATTAAAGGAAGGTTTTCCCTAAGGACTTTCCATTTTCCCTCCATGTAAAAATAGGGACATTTCCCCTTTATTTTTTGCTTAAGAATTAAATGACCCATATTTTGTGGTGTTTGGGGGTGAATGGGTTTTTTACTAAGGCCAAAAAAAATACAGTTTCGAGCCTTAAATTCCAGGACAACCTTTACAGTTATTCAAAAAGTGTTGAAATCTTTGTGTGAAAAAAAATTAAAGTTATAAATTTTTTTATCAAAACTTCATACCAAAACAAACCCTTTGGGAACAAGGAATAAAATTTCTATTTCGTAAAGATGGAAAGATCCCTTTTCATTTACGAAAACCCATTAAACTGAGGGTTTTTTTCCCCACATTTTTTCAAACTCCCCTCCACCCCAAAAAGGGGTACTAAAAGTGATCCCTGGGAAGGGGCTAAAGAACCAATAGCCCCTCTCTCTCTCAATACGTCTAACAAAGTTTCAAACTACCTCATCCGTAAACTGCCTAAGACGGGGGGATTTTAGGTTCGAATCTCGGTTTGGGTGAACTGAGGGGGCTTTCCTCAAATGAATTTTTCCCTTCTCCCTCCAACGCAAAAGCGGGCTCACTTCCTCTAAATTCAAGATTATCCCGCCTGGGATGTTGTTATAATAAAGGGAAAGGGTCTAGATTTTTTAAAAATAACTTTTTCCCTTTTCCACTCCATTAGTGTAATTAAATTATTTTATGATTTGTGATTGATAAAAATTTTTTTTAATAATTATATGTTAAAGGGGTAACCCCAAGACATCGAAAAAATTTTTAAAATATCAATTTTCCTCACAAAATTGGGACCGAACGAAAGTTGGGTATATCTTAATAATTTTTTGGGGAAATATTGAAGGGTTCAGACCCGTAACACATATGCCGCCATATATTAATATATATATAATTTTTTTTTTTTCTAAATGTACCAAATTTGGGGGTGTACTAATTGTAAAAAACACATATCTTTTACCCCCACAATAAAAAAGTGTTTTTTAATTTAATAAAGGAAATTTCCTTTGTCACAATCAGTGAAGAAAATTTTTTCAAATTTTTCGTCTTTTCTTTTGGGGGAAATTTAACTCCCCGTTTTAGAGAAGATATTTTTGAAAATAATTTTCAAGTGAACTATCGTTAATAAATTTTTTCTATTTTTTCTCATAAAACACAACTCTATAGTTAAAAATTTTTTCTGTTTTAAATTTTTTACAAAACGCTTTTATTCCAAAAAGGGCCCCTTTCCCATGTAAAAAGTTGGGTTCCAAATCTTTTACCAAGCTTACCAACCCGGGGAAATTTTTATGCTTTACAACACGGGGTGGCTTAAAAAAAATGGGGATTTAGTTTTGTACAAGTTTTTGTCGAGGACAGCTTACAGCGACATGTTTTTTTCACATAGGCTTTAGGTGAAGTCAATTTGAAAGGGGATAAAAGTATAAAATATTTGCAAAGGTGGGGTGTTCCTATTACACACAAGCAAAAAAACTGGCCCACAACTTCCTGGGAATGTTGCCAGCGTTTCAAAACCAAGAGAGCAGGAAAAAATTGAGAATCCGATATTGTTAAGATTTAAAGACCCCTTAAAATTTTTTAGAAGCTTTGAAAGGTTCAGTCAAAATCAACAAGAACTCTCCCCGAAAGACTCGCCCATTTTTTTCCTTTTTCAATGAAATTTTAAGGGAAATTGGAAGCAACCTTACCAAAAAACTTTGTTTTAATTTGGGGAATCCCAAAATGGGATACATCCGCCGTGTAAGTACTCTCGTGTTGGGAGGAGGGGGATGAAAAAATCACCCCTTAAATTTTGCATAATGAAAAATTCACTTTTTAAAATCCGGAAAGAATTAAAAACACAGATTGAGGGTGCATACACTTATAGATTGAAGCAGCTTCTTCTTTCCACACAAAAGGAAAACGGTTTGGGGCTGAGAACGGTGAAATACTTAGAGCTTTTAAAAAAGCTAAAAAGGGTTTCCCTTTAAACACTTCCAGCTATATTCCAAAAACCCAAAAATTTAAAAATAAACTTTCCTTAAATTTAAAAAAAAGAAATGCTGACAGTAAAAGTTTTCTTTGGTTGGGAAAACAAATTTTTATACCCCTGACAAGAACGCTAACGATGAGTAAATATATATCCCTTTGGGAAAATAAACAAATAAGGATGGTATTGAATACCTTTGCAAATACCACAAAAAATAATTTTGAAAAACAAAATAAAAGTACCCAAATTTAAAGTGTACGGGTACCAAGGGGAAATAAATTCCTTTAAAGGGTTAAATAAGGGCAGTCCCTGATAATCCCCGGATTTGTTGTTTCTTTTTAAATGTTAATGGGGGGCATTATTGTCTTATTAAGAACTTCAGCAGATTGATAACCACTGACCAGACACGATTTTTGAAGCAAAATATTTCAAAAAAAAAATTTTTTCATAGATTTTCTAATGAAAATCTTTAGGGGTGAGGGGATAGCGAGCGGTGTTTCTGATTTTGATGCTCAGAAAATACGAACCCAAAGGGGGAAAAGGGTAAAATATTTAAAAATTTTTGACATATAAAAAATATGCTAAAAATCCCGTAAAGTGATTTATTCAGATTTTGGTGTTTTTTAAAAAAAAATATCAGGGGGTGTACCCAACCCCAATCACTCACAACCCACAAAAAAAACGAAACATGGCCAAACGGATTTGCTAAGAAAAAGTTTTATTCGGAAGGGAAATGTGTAAACCTCCTGGGTTTTCTAAAGGGGGTGGGAAAAAGTTGGGATACCTTTTTTCAAAAATTTTGAAGAAAAACCCTGATCATCGGATGAAGAAAAATGCGTCCCCATGCGCATCACCCCTGAACAAAAAAGAATTTTTTTTTGGCCAGTGTGTGTAATATCTGCGAGAAAGAGTTGGGTCCCAAAACCTTTTCCCGGGGCCCCTGTCAACTCAGGGGAGCTTTTCGGGGGGCATCTCATAGTTTTTGCAATATTCATTTTTAATTTACCAAGAGAATACCCCCTCATTTTACACAATTTAAAAAAATTTTGGGCGCCCATATTATCATGCAGAAAATTGGGGGGAAAATTACAACAAAAATAACATGTATCCCAAACAATATGGAGAAATATATCCATTTAGCTTTCTATTTTCAATTTATTGACTCGTTTTCCAAATTTTTAAGCACATCTCTTGAAAAATTTACGAAAAAATTTTTTACATTTTGGGAAAAAATCAATTTAAAATACTTTCCGGAAAAAAATCCCTTTTTATAAAATAGATCTATGCTACGAAAAAGGGGTGTTCCCTTTCGAAATACAAGGATTGGGACCCGAAAAAAGGGAAAAATAGTCAATTACCACCAAAACCCGCATTCTAATCAATACACCAAGAACAATTTCAAAAGTGACTACGCCATTCTAAAACTGTGGGGAAAAACCCTTTTTAAAAGAAAACTATGGAAAATTAACAAAATTTAACGTTTTAAAATATGGGTTTTACTTTTTAGCAGACGTCTTCGAATACTTTTGCCTTTAAGTTTTATTTTAAAATTTTGGGCTTTCTACATTTTTTCACAAGCCCGGCCCAGCATGGGGGCAAATTTTTAAAAAATTTACCAAGGGTTTATTGGACAAAAGAATGACAAATTTAAATTCATTTATTAAAAAAAAAATGGGATAAGGGGTGGGGTTTTTATGAAATTTTAAAAAGGGATTCTAAGCAAACAACCCCCATAAAGTTTGGAAAATTTTTTTTTCCCGAAAAGGAGTTGAAGTATTTTCACTTTCGGGATTGAAAAAAATTAAAAGGGAAATGTTTTTGCTGATTGTCTTCCTCAGAGTAATTTTAGGTGGTTGAACAAGACTGAAATAGCAGAGCTCCAAAATAAACTCAGGGTTTTGATGATTTAAAACCGTGGGCTATATATTGAAGAGGGTCTAGAGTACCCGGGAAAAAATTCCCTGACGAGCACAGTGAAATCCACTTGCTCCTGAAAAAATTATAGTTACCCTGAGATTTTTATCCCAATTCTCTAAGTATACACAACCAAGCGAACTCCCCCCACCCGGCCCGGGAAAAAAGAAAAGCTAGGCCCAAACCCAAACATTTAAAAAAAATTAAAGTGGAAAACTACCGTAATTTTAAAAATGTAATTTCCTTTGGGGATGAAGCTTTAAAGATACACCGAGTCCAACTTTCAATCAGAGTTTTGGTTTGAAGCCGTATATTGGGGGTTTTTAAAACATCCCGACGAAAAAATGCAATAAAAGGATTTGGAAAAGGACTTTTTCAAACTCATAACAATGCCCCTTTTACGGGAATTCCCATGGAAAAAAACAAAAAAACGGTGGAATTACAATTACTAAATAATGAAAAAGGCTAAAGAAGCGTTAAATTTCTTTACCAGCATTTATTGCTTATACAAAACTTCACGGATGGGGGTTTGTTTGGGGGTTTACATGAGAAAAATAACCTACTTTGAATAAGCCTAACTATGCAGGCTTTGCAATCTTTGATAAAGCAAGGTTTTCATGTTAAAATTTCATTATAATTTTGTTAAGAGGAAATATGACAAAATGCAAAAACCTTATTTTACAGACACAGACTCCCCGCTACGAACTGAAAACCGAAAATGGTATGCGGATATTTTTTTATAATATAGACCGATTGACACTTCAACTTTTCCTGAAAAACATTTTTTAAAACATTTTGGGGCAAAAAAAAGCCCCTGGGGAAAAAAAGAAGGATGAGATGAATGGAGAGTGTTTTGAGAGTTTGTGGGACCCTTTGACCGGAAAAAATTTTCTCCCCCAAAAAGGGGAAATCTTGAGGAGAAAAAAGTTTTTTTTAAAAGGGGTATTCCAAAAAAAAACTCCAAAAAGAAAATTAAGCATTTGGGCATTATAAAAAGTGTTTTAAAACAGGGGAATTTTTTTCACTCGCCAAATGTCCCTGATAAGAAGTGAAAAACAATTGTAAAAGTATCTCTTTTAATAAACTTGCACTTTCACCCGGGATGAAAAAACGCATATTTTTGAAAAGTATGCGGGCACTCTTTCATACGGTCACTACAAAATAAGAAAAATTGTGCTCACCAAAGGAGACATAAAAAATAAAATCACCCCCTTAAATTTTTAAAATATTGAAAAATAACTTTTTTAAAAATTAAACTTTTTTTAATAAATTTTTTATTGTTTTTAAAAAACTCGTGCTTGTGAGTATCATAAACCTGATTTTAACAGGGGAAACAGCACGGCTTTAAAACCAAAAATTTAAAAATTTTTGTTTAAAAAAATTAAAGGGGGGGAGGTGACGTTCCCTTTCCCCGCAGTGCCCCCTGGGAAACGTTTTTTAAACGGGTAAACAGTAACAACCAAAACGTAGTAAAAATTTTAATAAAATTTTAGTGATTCATAAAAGTTTATCCCAATGAAAAATGCGACTAAAAAAAGAAAAATCGGTTTTTCCACCCGCCTTCTCCTCCCAAATATTTTTTCCCCATCCGTGGACTGATCCCTTCAACAACATTCACAGATGTTTTACGGTAATACCCTTTATTCGGGGGTTTTTCCCCCCCCAAAGTTATCCCCCCCGGGGAAAGTAACCCCCACATTCTGGTGGTGGAAACAATTTTTAACCCTTTTGGCAGAAAGTTTACCAGAAATTCCCCAAATTTTTCCACTACTCCCCTTTTCCAAGACCCCCTTTAATTTACCAAAAATTTTAATTCAAATAGGACACCCACAACAAAAGGACTGCACTGAAAGCGGATTATTAAAATTTTTGACTGGACATCCAAACCCAAAGGGAAAAGATCCCCTAAAAGGAATGGGGAAAGGAAAATTCACATTAAAAATTTTAAAAAATTACACAGTTAAAATTTATGGTGTTTTTGTAAGTATTGTTAAAGAGGGTAAAAAAAAACCTTTTTAAAATTTAAACCCAAACCCAATAAGCATTCCTCCTATGTTTTTTAAATTAAAAAAAAATATTGATAAGGGAATACTTAAAAAAAAAGAATTTTCCTTGAAAATTTTGAGACAAAAAAAATAGCTATTTAAAATTATACCTAAAAGTAAAACAAAATTTCCGTCCCAATTCAAAAAACTCCCGTTTAAAAAGCTGGTATTTAAACCAATTTATTTTCTCTACGTTCATCATCACGCTATATTTGGAACCCCCGGCAAAAAAACTTTTTCCCTGACCTACCCGTGAACTTTCCCGGGACGACTATTTTATTTTTATTTTATTTCTAACATATTTCATTCCTGCCTATGCTGAACCCCGATATTTCCTTCAAATATCCATCTACATTTTGAGTGGCTATGTATCTATTTCTGGAAAAGAACCTAGCTGCAATCTAGCGGCGGGTTTGGGGAAAACTACCTCGTCTACTACTTCAAGGCTAAATGCACATAACACTTGGTCTTCGTATTTTATCTTTGAGTTTTTCCCTTTAAAAAAGTTTTACTTTTATTGTTTTATCTTTCTTTTTTTTATCCCTCTACTCTGCTCTAATCCCAGAATAGTTTTTTCCCTCTGTTTCCAAGAGTATGAAATCATTCCTCTATATAAAATTTCATTGTTTGCAACCTTTTTGTTTGTTTGTTTTTGTTTGTTTGGTTACCGTACAACCATTAAAACGCACTATTTGCTTGGAGTAAATGTTAGTGCAAATACTAAAGTTAATTGTATTGGAGGGAGTTTCTGTTCCATCAACGAGCACTGGCGGGAAATTTCGAAGACTGACCGGGCTTTCTCTCAAACAAGGAAATTCATGAAATGATGAGCAAGTTTTTTTTTTTTTTTGGGATCTAAAAATATGAGTGCTACAGCCATAGTCAAGAAATGGTCTACAATAAATTTTTTATCTCATCACTTCAAGACTGCCGGAAAAGAGTAAATATTTTTTTATTAACATTCCAATTCAGGACAACAAAATTTGTTGTTACCACCCCTATAACAAGTAAAACACTTACCTAAATAAAGGCCTGATGATAAAAGCGTCACGGGTTAAAATTGTATGTTATCTTGGTACCAGATAGGTAGGACATTTTTTATGCACCACTGCCACAATTTTTATATATTTTAACATTTATTATTTAAGTCTTATATATTTTTAAAATTTCTCTATATTTACCATATGACCTTTTCCACATTTCCCACGGGGGAATCTTTTTTATATGGTTTTATTTTGACAAACTTTCTTTATACACTCATGTTCAACCCTTCTGGTGAGATTGTTTGTTGTTTTTTTTGATTTTTTTTTTTTTAAAGGGCCAGAATAAGATCCTTTTTTGTGATATCACACAACTTACAGGCGCCCATCCCTTTATTCCACTTGATTTAGAACTTCACGTCCAAATGCAGGCTAATGTGGATACACTTAAAATTATAATTTTCCCGGTAAATATGTTTCCCCTTTATTGGTCAAATAAAAATCACAAAAAAAATCCTTCCTCTTTAAAACACTGCGGATACCTTGAGAAGTTAAGTCTCGTTTTTCATATGTTCTACCGACTGAGCCGCTCGTGAGGTTAATGGTTTTTTTCATGTGTTTCTAACCCACTGAGCGGCTCTGAGGTTAGTGGTGTATTTTCATGTGTTCTATCGACTGAGCGGCTCGTAGGTTAGTGGTGTTTTTTTTCAATGTGTTCTACCCCACTGAGGGGGCTCGTGAGGTTATGGTTTTTTTCATGTGTTCTACCGACTGAGCGGCTCAGAGGGAGTGGGGTTTTTTCATGTGTTCACCGACTGAGCGGCTCGTGAGGTTAGTGTTTTTTTTTTTCATGTGTTCTACCGACTGAGCGGCTCGTGAGGTTAGTGGTGTTTTTTCATGTGTTCTAAACCCACTGAGCGGGTCATGAGGTTAGGGTGGGTTTTTTTTTCATGTGTTCTACCGACTGAGCGGGTCGTGAGGTTAGTGGGTGTTTTTTCATGTGTTCTATCGACTGAGCGGGTCGTGAGTTAGTGGGGGTTTTTTTTCATGTGTTCTACCAAATGAGCGGGTCGTGAGGTTAGTGGTGTTTTTTTCATGGGGTTTCTACCGCTGGCGGCCTCCCCTGAGGTTAGCGGTATTTTTCATGTGTTCTACCGACTGAGCGGCTCGTAGGTTAGTGGTGTTTTTTTCATGTTTCTACCGACTGAGCGGCTCGTAGGTTAGCGGTATTTTCAGTGTTCAACCGACTGAGCGGGTCGTGAGGTTAGCGGTGTTTTTTTCATGTTTCTACCGACTGAGCGGCTCGTGAGGTTGGTGGTGTTTTTTTCATTGTTCTACCGACTGAGTGCTCGTGAGGTTAAATGGTGTTTTTTTCATGTGTTCTACCGACTGAGCGGCTCGTGAGGTTAGTGGTGTTTTTTTTCATGTGTTTTTACCGACTGAGCGGCTCGTGAGGTTTAGCGTATTTTTTCAATGTTTCCTACCGACTGAGCGGCTCGTGAGGTTAGTGGTTTTTTTTTCATGTGTTCTACCGACTGAGCGCTCGTGAGGTTAGGGTGTTTTTTTTCATGTGTTCTAACGACTGAGCGGCTCGTAGGTTGGTGGTGTTTTTTTCATGTGTTTTTACCGACTGAGCGCTCGGGAGGTTAGTGGTTTTTTTCATGTGTTCTACCCGGGCTGAGCGGCTCGTGAGGTTAGTGTGTTTTTTTAGTTACAGAAATAGTATTTTGGGGTAAATAAAAGTAGGTTTGGAATATTCTATAGAAATGTTAAAATAATGAGTTATTCAAAAAGGTAATTTAAACTCAAACCGCAGGATGACGATGGATGATGGGAAATTTGGTCTCACCCAATAATGTAGACTGATGATCTCTGTAGCC